>CM031621.1:443504-456471 GCA_018398815.1 Conus ventricosus | reverse complement strand
TTGGGGAGGAAGTGACATAGAGGATGAGGGTGAGGGTGAAAGTGACATAGAGGGTGAGGGTGAGGGTGTGAAAGTGACATGAGGATGAGGGTGAGGGTTGAATAGTGACATAGTGGATGAGGGTGAGGGTGAAAGTGACATAGGGATGAGGGTGAGGGTGAAAGTGACATAGAGGATGAGGGTGAGGGTGAAAGTGACATAGAAAGAGACAAGGAGAGGAAGAGAAAAGGGACAGAGACTGAACAGACACAAAGAGGGAAAGAGAGGCACAGAGAGAAGAGAGTGATGCAAGCTATTTGACACAGATGGCGTTTCTAAACTCTCAAACAAACTCTCTTCTCTCTCCAGCCTGATGTGGCCCTTTGCGGTCGGCTGGGCTATAAGCAACATTATCTTATCTTATCTCTCTCTCTCTCTCTCTCTCTCTCTCTCTCTCTCTCTCTCTCTCTCTCTCTCTCTCTCCACCTTATCCAAACCCCAACCAACAATATCTCGACCCTGTCCCCACTTTGAAAAAAAAAAAAAAAGAAGAAGAAAAAAAACAAAAAAACAAACAAAAGACGAAGACAATCAACTCACCACTTGGAACTTGCCCTGCAGGCAGACCGATTTCTTCTTGAGGGCGGCGGTGCCGACATGAAGGTCCTCCTCATGCTGCCCACCCGACGCAGGGTGGTGGACCCTTCCATGCCGCGATGGACCCGCTCACCAGCCCACCCACCGAGCCTTCAGGCTGCCGAACAGCTGGCTGACAGCAGGGCTGTAGGAGAACAACAAAACGTGTTGACCAGTCAGTCAGTCGGTCAGGCCGTCATATAACAATAGCAAAAATCACAGGGAAGACAAATAAAAAAAACATGATGGCTGCACCTGACACTCCCTGTTTTATGTTTATTTTACACAGAGCTTAATCTAGGATTTTTCAAAAGAGGGGGGCAGTCCCCCTCAAATCAAAAAAAGGGGGGCACCCCCCACCCCCCCACCCCAGGGCCACTTCTTAAGCCAGTCGTCTTGAAACCGGTGTTCCCTTGCACTGGCACTCTTTTCGGGCTGCTTCTCCGAGCTTTTGGATGTAGTCGCGGTTTCTTCATGATCTTCTCCACCCTCGCATGGCACAGAATCTTTTTTTTTTTTTTTTCACTTTTCTTCCACGGAAGTCGAAGTCAAATAGGGTGGGTGCACGCTTCAGTTTGGAAAATGGCGTCTTTAACCTAGGTAGCGGCAGCCGAAGCAGCGCTCTGACATCATCTGGTACTGCACACCGATTTTGCTCGTTTTCCATGCACCCTTAAGCTCTTATTCTTGCACGTTGTGGTTTGAACAATATGTCAAAATAAAGTTCAATATTTCCTCTTTTGAATGAGTATCATTTGAAGTATGAATGTTTTGTGACGAAATAATACTAAAGAGAGAATGAGGTGTGTGATCCGCTTACTTCCGTCGCGTGTCCGGCGCTCGCGGTCATTTTCGGTCAAGTCAACTTTGACACAGTGCACTTTCTTAACAAATATTGAAGAGTACGGGACAACGCACATGCCAAAATGAGGTACCAAAATAAAGGGAATTTAATGTAGAATTTTACTGTCAGAGGGGAAATTCAAACACTTTTAAAAATGAAAATACGGGACGAAGTTTTTGTAACTTTTCCCGGCAATTTTGACGAATTTCGGATAAAAAAAACCCGATCACAGGACACATGATTCCTGTACTCATAATGAAGTATAGACCGTCCCCTTTCGATTGATGTACAAGGTTTTTGTATTCATTGCTGTCCTAGTCAATTCAGCCATTCAAAACGAGTGACCCGCGGACCAAATTGTCGTCTGCACGTGAACCTTCAAACGAAAGATGGACAACATCTACTCGAACTTCGAAGAACAAGATCTTCAGAATTTTCGCAAGGAAATTGGTAAGAGTCGCAAACATCGCACAGAAATGATGTTTTGGTGTATTGATATCATTCTTCTTTATTTGTTTTCATTAGATTAAAAGATATTTGCAACAGTCAGACGGCATGTGAATGACTCGAGTACAAATTCTCATTTGACTGGAAATTGAGTTTCAGTCACTTATTTTTACAAAGTGTACGTATAAATGACATTTTCATCATTAGTAATTTAAGTCATCAGAGGTTATGTTTTATCTTACTATTATATTTTTTTCCAATTTTCACATTCGTGGTTTAGGTGAGAAAAAACAACGAAAAAGTGAACAATCGTGTTTTGCCGAGGGAAATTAAAGGGAAGTAACTAATTCAACCTGTCATCCACAAACACGATCGCTTCAAGTTTCAACTATCACGATGAAAATTTCTTAATTGCTATTGATAATGGATTCATAATAACACAATTTTCTTGGTTAAGCCCGTTTATTCAAATGCAGACAAAAAGTCTCGAATCAATGTGAAGTTTTTTGGGGGTTTTTTTCAGTAGTGCTGAGTAGGCCTGTAACCAATTTTAATTATCTGAGGAATATTTCCCCTGAAAAGGAATATTGAAAATGATTCTCAATGTTTACGGGGCACCCTGGACAGCCTTCACTTTTTCCGGTGTTGGTGGACTCCTTCTGCGTTGACTCGGTGACCTAAGTATGTAACCTCAGGTAGCATGAACTGGCATTTCTCTTTCTTCAATCGAAAACCTTCTGCTTCAAGTCTGCGAAATACTTCCGGAGGTGAAGTATGTGGTCTTCATCTGTGCTGCCAGTGACCAAGATATCATCTGAAACACCGCAACTTGCGGAATGTCCTGTAGCAAGCAGTCCATTGTTCGCTGGAAAATGGCTGGTGCAGCTGAGACTCCAAAGGGCAATCGATTGAATCTAAACAGGCCCTTCTGTGTGTTGATGGTAGTCAGGTCCTTGGATTCTTCAGCAAGGGGTAGCTGTGGTATGCATGCTTCAAATCAGTTTGGTAAAAGATTGTCCTCCAGCAACTTTATTGAACAGATCTTCAACTCGAGGCAATGGGTACACATCTGCTTTCGCTACTGTGTTTACCGTCACTTTGTAGTCACCACACAAGCGTACAGTTCCATCTGGCTTTAGAACTGGCACGACCGGCGCTGCCCAAGTGAGTGCTTAACTGGTTCAATGATTCCTTCATCTTCCAGTCTCTGGATTTCAGCTTCAACTTTGCCCCTTAGTGCGTATGGTACAGTTCTAGCTTTGTAGAACTTGGGTTTGCAGCCATCTTCAACGTAAAGTGTAATGGACATGACTTTACATGTCCAAGTTCATCTTTGAAGAGATTAGGAAATGGTCACATTCTGCTGAGGTGAGGGTGGTTTCATTGTTATTAGATTTACCAGAATGTCTGTTTCCATGTCCAAACCTTGAATCCAGTTCCTACCGAGTAGACTGGGTCCATTTCCCATGACACAATGAGAGGTAACATGGCAGACTTGTCTTGATATCAGACTTGGATACAGCTTTTCTCGCACTGGGATTGACTGGCCGGTGTATGTTTTTAACTTTGTTTCACAGTTGGTCAATGAAATGCTCTTGTCCAACGTGTCATCAAACACTCTAGCATTGATCAGAGTGACAGAAGCTCCGGTATCAATTTTCAAAGAGCATCGGTTTGCCTTCAACCTGAAGTGTGACAGTATATGGTTTGTTATCTCTCTTTTTCAATGTGCATTCACCATTTCTATGTCCTCATGGTATTCAGAGACAAACTTCTGTGAAGAGAAAGAAGTTCCAGTTTTGTTCTTTGAACGACAGACAGCTGCCAATGTCCAATTTTCGTGCAATGATTACAGGTGTAGTTCCTGAAAGGGCAATGGCAGCAGAATGCATTTTACCACGTCGGTAACATTGTTGCTCTGGTTTTGTACATTGCCAGTTTTGTCAGGGGCTTTTGAAACTGGGGGCCTTCTCTGGATCATGTGCACATCAGGTGTAGATGGTGGCTCATCGGAGAACTTTGGATGAAGAGCTGCAGAGTGACATGTAGCTGTTTCCATGGCATGGGCAATTTCCACGGCCTTCGCAAAGGTCAGATTTTTCTCTGACAGCAGCTTCTTCTGAGTGTGGCACATATACTATCAATGTAATGTTTCAGTATTTATGTCAACATGGGATCCTCTGTTTTATGCAGTCAAATGCATTTTTAGTCTGGTGAAAATTGCACACGTGCACACACACACCACACACACACACAGAGGCTGGCACGTAAAGGCAGACACCACATGCGCAAATAAGGATGCACATAACATATTTACACATAACACTCTTCCTGTTTTCCTGCCTGAATTCGTAATATTCTATGTGAAGCGCACGCATTTTGCAAGCACACAACACACACACACACACACACACACACACACACACCACACACACACACACTCTCTCTCTCTCTCTCCACATTTTTTTCTTGTCTGTTTTGCTTTTTCATGAGCACACATAATATGTCAACAATTGTGTGTGTGTCTGTGTTGTGGAGTGGGAGTTTGCAACTGACTCGGAGACTACATTGTGTACATACATCGAAGAAAGAACCATTGTAAAGTTTATGAATGGAAATGTGAACTTACTTGCATAAACACATTAGTGTCAGTTTGTGAATAGAAACATCTAATTAATTGCATAAATATTCATAATATAGGTTGCCAAGGAAATAATTGTGTAACTGTATTACTAAAAAAATAATTATATATTTCATGTGCTTATTCTGAAAAAGAAACAGTACATGATCAGTCATGAAAATGTCCAAAGTGTGGAGCATAAACATAATGCACATCATTCAGTGTTTGTAGCAATGAATATTTCAGCTTCAAGAAATTAAATGCAAATTTACTTGCATGCACAAAGAACTTATGTACGCTTAGTTTGATGTGTACTTACTCTGTTGAAACACAAATGCTTAAATCAGTTCGTACTAAATACAGCTAGTGTTTCTATATGCTGAAACTGTCATTAGACTTAAAATATGCCTTTTTTTCCCGCTGCCTTTTTGCAGATGGTCCAGTGTTCACTAGACTACGATCTGTTTTCCTTGCTTCCCGGGAGAAAAAAGAAGCAGCACTGGCTCGAAGAACTAATAAGATCAATGAAATCGTGAGGCAGATGCAAGTTCACAGGGGACCATGCTGCATGCAGCTGATGTCAACCGTTTGCTGCTCATGTATCGCACACGCAAAGGTCGGGCTGCAGCACTAAGAGCTGACATTCAGTACCACAGGTGGTTCTTGCAAAAAAAATCTCCACTCCTGTGATTGGGGGGTACAGTCAGGTGGTGAGTGCAAGACTCAAAAGCTTTTTAGCAGAAAATTCTGTGCATATCACTCCAATCCTACTTCAGCTGCATGTCCTGCTAGTGGCAGACACCCCGAAAATTGACGTCCCGCTGTTCCTCCTGCAGATGATTGTGTACCTCCTGCTGCTGCGGCCAACTTCCAACCTGCTACAGCTGTTGAAGTAAATCAGCCAGCACCAAATTCTCCAAATCCTCCAGATCTTGCTCTGCTCCTGTCCCCCTCAAGGAAACGCTGGTCGTCATTGTGGCCATGGTCCTGCTCCCCATCCTCAAAGAAACCCCTTGGACCCTTCAGGGTGCTGCTCAACGCCCGTTTCGGGAATCTTTCAATTGGTGAAAATTTCACTGGTGTTGGACACCAGTATTTTACCAAGTCCCAGTTTGGCAAGTTGGGAGATTTGGTTGCCTTTCCTTACAATGACGATTTACATCGGTAAAGTTTTTTTGAAGTCACCCTCTCCAGAAAGGGGTTAAAAACAATGTATGGAGAAGTTTCAAACATTAGGAAAAACAAACAGTTGCTTGGCCCAAAAATTGCAGACAAATGGAAGGTCCATAGAAAAATTTGTGTTTGCCTGTGGGGGGGAAAGGACTTTAGCATTGTCCCCATTCATTTAGGGAAAAACATGGGGCCCCTTTTAAACCATGGAATTTTTCTCATGAAGAAAACATATGGACTTCAAAACTCTGTTTTTGGTAGAAAGAAAAATCGTGGAAAAGCTTTGGGAGGAGAGTCCCCAGAAGAGAAGCCCCCCTTTAAGCAAGTGTTTTGGCCCCTTTTCTCCCGACACTCTGGGGGGTTTGGGCCCACCCGGTTCATGACTCCGGGGGTCCCCCTGTGCCCCTTTTTTTTTTCCCCTTTTTGGGGCGAGCCCTGGCTGGGATTCAACCATGACCCCCCCGGACATGTCATTTTCTACTTACGATCGCGCTTTAAAATGAAGCCACAGGGGGCACCTGATATTTTTTTAGGGTTAAAATTAAAACCTTATGAAGTTCCTTTTTTTCCCTTTGGGCCGATCCAGCTTGAAACCCCTTTGCCCCTTTGCCATTGCTTTTTGGGCTCTTTGGGTTTTTTCCCTTCCCCAAATGAGAGCTGTTTAATTTGGGGTGATGCAAAACGTTCCTACAAATTTCCCCCACTCCAATTTCTGCAGTGAGGAATTTGACCCGATAGCCTTCTCTCCTCAGGCTGTTTCCCAGATCAGCATACTTTTCAGTCTTGTAGATTTGAGCTGCCTCCATTCTGTTCTCATATGGCACCGTGAGCTCGATCATGATCAGCTGCTTGGTTGACTGAGAGTGGACTACTATGTCTGGTCTCATGCCACTCTTGCTGATGATTCTGGGTGACTCTTCCATTCTGGGAGGTCTGCAGTGCACTCCCAGTCATCTGCCCCATCCAGCAGACTCTGCCTGCATGTTTCGAGTGGCACTGTTGTTCTTTGGCCATGATTTGCTGCCTCCTGCCGTGAAGAATGTTGCGGGTGTCTTGGAGTCCTGATTCTCCCTTTTGTGGTGTTGGTACTAGCCCAGACTACTTGTACAATATCTTTGAGCACTTGGTTGTGCCGCCTCCATGTGTACCTTCCTTGAGCCAGGGCTACTTTACATGAGCTTAGAACATGCTCCACTGTTTGTTTTTCATGGCAGAGGGTCATGCAGGATCGTCTGTTTTCCCCCACTTCACCAGGTTTGCATTTGAGGGCAGAAGGTCATATGCAGATCTGAGAATGAAGCTGAGCCTGAGAGGGGCCATGTGCCAAATGTCATTCCAAGTTAGACTTCTTTGGAGTGCATTCTCCCACGTTGTCCATTGCCCTTGCTGGCTCTGCTGGACTGCTTTTTGGAGTCTTTTTTGGTCTTCTTCTTTTCTCATCTCCTGAATCATCATGTCTCTTTTGGCTTTTCCTTTGGCCTTTGACCACCATTCAGTTTTGGTCACCCCCAGTCCTTGTCTGTTGGTCTGTGTGTGTCCTGTTATTTCTCTGATCTTGAGACTTTCTTTTGCAGAATCCATCGCCTCTTGAACTTTCCATTTTCTGCCTGTCTTCAGCTGGGGCTTGATTGCTTCTACCACCTTGTCTCCTGAGTCCTCCAGCATGCTTTGAAGTCTGATCTTCCTGCTTTGTATTCCTCCAGGATGGATTTCAGTGGTAGTTTGAGCTTTGCTTGGCGACAGTACAGCGCGATGTCAGTCAGACAGGGTGGGACACCAAGCCATTTCCTTGTGAACTTGTTGATTTTGGCTTCCATTGCCTCCACTGTGCTGGTGCAGATGTCGTATATCATCAGAGGCCATAGGAGCTTTGGTATCAGCATGAACTGCAGACACCAGACCTTGTATTTGCCAGGGAGCCCACACTGGTCAATGGTCTCCAAGCCTTCTTCCGCCATCTGCTTGGTTTCTTTTGCTCTTTGTGTGTCTTTCAGCGTATCATCATACCATCTTCCAAGGCTCTGACTGGTTCTTCTGTGACTGTTGGAATGGCCTGGTTGGCAACACTGAAGACCACAGATTCGGCCACTTTTCCTTTCCTCAGTGAGAGACTCCGTGATTTCTTTGGCTTGAACTTCATTCTGGATGAGGCAACTATGTCGTCCAGCCTCTCCAGCACATGACGTGTCTCGTCTTCTTGGATGAAATCACTGTAGTGTCATCCATGAAGGCCTTGAGAGGAGGCATCTTGTATCCATCGCCAAGGTCTGTTTGTCTTGCGTTGTTTGTTGCTGCTTTCAAGATGAGTTCCATTGCCAGCACGAACAGTATCGGGGAAATTGCACAGCCCATTGCAATGCCCACTTCCATGTTGATCCAATCAGTTGTGTACTCCTTGGTAGAGAACCGCATTGAGAAGCCATTGAAGTACTTCTTGAGCATGTCGCGGATGTTCTTTGGCACATGGTACATCTCAAGAGCCAACTGTATCATTTCATGAGGCACAGATCCATATGCGTTTGCCAGATCAAGCCACACTACATCCAGGTCTCTCTTTTCTGTTTTTGCTTTTTGGATTGCGTCCCAGATCATTGTGGCGTGTTCTACACAGCCAGCCACGCCATGAAACCTACCTCAGAGGGGCAAAGACATCAGAAAGTGTACTGTATAGACCTCTGTTATTCAAAGTCACCAAATATGTACCTTCAGTAGCTGAGGCAGTGACATTTCTTCTGCTTTTATAATTTTTTCTCTCTCAGCATAATGGCAAGAAGCTGTACTGAAATTGACTTCAGTGCACTTCAAAAAGTAAATGCAACCATAGGCACTAGTGTTTTATGTAAAAATCCCATGTTACGGTCATTTTTATCAAAATTAATTCTTTTCTAACTGAAAATATGAAATTGAAAAAAACGGCCATTTTGAAACAGGAAAATCTGGTAAATATTACATGATCTGACATGTAAAAACTGGTTTTTATATTCTTATTACTGACTTTATGAAAGGAAACATCTCCAAATAGACAACACTAAGTTTTAGACAACTTCTATTGATTCTTGTCTTCAAAAACTTGCACATGCTTGACACTTACGGCATTTCAGGTCAACTGACGGCCATTTTGAAACAGTAAAAACTGGTAATATTTGGAGAAAAAAAATGTAATTGCATGTACTTATTGGAATTATCAACATACATCACAGTACCAAATTTTGAGGCAATATCTGGAGTGGTTTAAAAGTTATGACAGTTTATTGTATATTTGTTGTTAATATGGTCCGTCGCTGCACTTTTTGCACATTTTAGCAAAAGTAAGCCTCCATATTTCATAATTTTGAACTCCTATGTGCCTACAAAAAATTGGACTTACACTACATGTTTAGTACAACTGGAACAATGAAAGAAAATATGAGCCTCAAATGTTTTTGTTAAAATTACAGAGCCTCAAAAATGGTTTGAATGTGCAAATGTGACATTTTTTCAAACATGAAAATAGTCATTTTTGGCTTGTCGCTGAAGAAAAGCTATGTCTCCAATTGGTATGTGTATTTGTTTTACTGTAAGTACATGTTGAGGTCTGCAAGTTTGTAAAAAATCAGCAGTGTGTTTTGTGTTGTTTGGCTGCTCCAGGTCTTCAAAGTTGCTCCAAATCGCCATTTTGACTAACATTTTGGAAGTGTCAAATTTTAAATGACAATATCTCTGGAACTAAATAAGGTAGAACAGTAATTTTTGTTTTGTTTTGTTTCTTTTGAAATGTCTATTAGAAAAAGACAAAATAACATTATATACAGCAAGAATATTTTTGGCTGCCACTACCTACTTAACCCTTTGCTGGGCACAGCGGCCGAAAGCGTCCGTTCATGCCGATGGGCAAAACGTCCGAAAGCGTTTTGCTAATGTTCGGCCATCTTCGTAACTTCCATACATGGAAGTTTCCGTAAATCTCGCGCCAAATCTCGTTCAATTAAAGCCACGAGACTTCCGCCACTTCCTGTCCCACTTTCTTTCACTTGTGGCTTTGCATCGAGTTGTAAACAAGGCAAATTTCAACACGTGGTGCGAGAGAAAAAGTTCAGCGATTTTCAAGATGGATCCGTTCACAGATTCCGAGAGTGATGAGGAGTTTTTTGGGTTTCGTGCGGAAGATATTGAACTTCGTGAAGTTCAAGCAGGCTCAGACATCGATGTGAGTGATGTTAGCAGTGTGCACACATCGGATTTGAGTGACTGGAGTGATAGGGGCGACGATCGTGATCAGTTCGGTTGGAGTCAGCAAACACGACTGTTCGATGTTGAGGCGTTTACTGCCCAAAGTGGAGTAAATATCGATGGTTTTCTTTATTTAATTCTGCATGTTTTACATCTTATTTGAATGAAATCCATGCTTTCTTTCCAAAGATATTGCGTTTTGAACACAAACACCCACAGACACGCCCATTTCAGCCATTTTCTCTGCCCTGCAGGAAGTAAACAGTCTGCCATGCTGTGCCCAGACTCTCGCAACCTTTCATCGGTGATCGAGAAGGAGATGAACGCCGCCGATTGGTTGATTTACACTAACAGCCAATGAAATATCAAGAAATCGTTCGCTCCTGCTCAGTCCTAGTTTCAATTTTTCAAGCAGACGACAAACGAGCGCCCGCAATGATCAGTGAACAGGGCGGGCAGTCTTGCAACTGTGCGGGAGTCTGCCCGCGTTAAGACTCGATAATTGCGGGAAGGAACAGATTTTCGGGGGATTGTACAAATCCCGCGCTCTAGAGTAAGCTCTGTTTTACATTTAACTCTATTAGGTTGTCATGAAAACAGTATTGTTACACCTGAAACAGCATGTTTTATGCTTATTTTACAACAACAAAATACACAAAACTGAAAAACAAAGTTGACATGTACATAAAAAACACCACTGACTGACCAACACATGAAGTTTCAAAAGAAGTCTTCCCTAAAGCACTTTTATGATTATAAGTAACAATAATGATAATAATAATAATCAACATGGAATTTGCCTCCTACCATTTCATAAAAAAATAAAAAAAAATAAACAGCTTTGTTCAAAGATCAATGACACCAAACAACCATTATTTAGAATCAAACCACCCACTCCATGTTTGATCTGATAGCCTAAACTGGCAGAAGTAACCCAAAAGTCACAAAACAACAGTATTCAATAATGATAGCATTATACATGTGTGCCATCATACTAAAAGGCAGGTACGGTTTCAAGATCAGAAGAACTCTCAAAGTGACGCAAAATACTGAAAACTGTGCGAGGTGGCTCAAGGAAAGAGAATTATTGCCCTTTAACTCATCAGTGGGCACAAAAGAAACAAAAATGAAGATAAATATTATTGGAAGAGTGTGTCTGGCATATCTGTGAGACAAGTAGACACAAAGAAATTCAGCATCCAAAAAGGCTTTCACTGAGATGACCAAGACTGCCAGATCTCGGTGAAAGCTGACCACCATGCCTGCTACATTTCAGTCCCTATGTGGCCTCAGTGGTCGGCCGCACTATAAACAACAAGACATGACTGGAACGCTAGGCTGGCTTTGTCTATACAATGGAGCCACTCTCCTATGGCACTGAACACGTCGTGAAAATAAAGTTCTACACAGCTTTATGGAGAGGACTCTTGACAGGCTTAATGACCAGCATAAGTATTGCATGACAACAAGCTGGTGCATGCACACACACACACACACACACACACACACACACACACACACACACACACACACACACAGAGCTTTATGGAGAGGACTCTTGACAGGCTTAATGACCAGAATAAGTATTGCACGACAACAATCTGGTGCATACACACACACACACACACACACACAAAATGTCCTGAACTTATAGCCACTGCTTTTTCCTCCACACCACTTCAGATTACATCTTTAAACTCATCTTCCAGTGTCAACATCTTTTTCTTGCGACACGTAGTGACACCACTGCCACAGTGACACGTAGTGACACCACTGCCACAGTGACATGTAGTGAAACCACTGCCACAGTGACACATGTGACACCACTGCCACAGTGACACGTAGTGACACATTGCCACAGTGACACGTAGTGACACCACTGCCACAGTGACACGTAGTGACACCACTGCCACATGTGACACACTGCCAGAGTGACACGTAGTGACACCACTGCCAGAGTGACACGTAGTGACACACTGCCAGTGACACGTAGTGACACCACTGCCACAGTGGACACATAGTGACACCACTGCCACAGTGACACCACTGCCACAGTGACATGTAGTGACACCACTGTCACAGTGACACCACTGCCACAGTGACACCACTGCCAAAGTGACACCACTGCCACAGTGACACATAGTGACACCACTGCCACAGTGACACGTAGTGACACCACTGCCACAGTGACACCACTGCCACAGTGACACGTAGTGACATCACTGCCACAGTGACACCACTGCCACAGTGACACCACTGCCACAGTGACACCACTGACACCACAGTGATCACCACACCCAGCCTACATCACAAATGGATACCATTCAAAATATGCTCAGACTCTGTCAGAAACATGACTGTGCTGTCCATAACTGCAAAAGAGAATTTCTAGTCTTATGATCACACACAGCAGGTGATAAAAAAAACAACAATGTAACCGATAGTCAAAAATCACCAGAGTTTAAAGCATGGGATAAAAAAAGACAAATGCTTAAAGTGTAACTCACCCCCTATATAGTGATTTTTAGGATACTGTACGTTTTGTCGGGTAAATCACTATTGACAGACACGCTTGCCAATCCGGCCCACCGACAGAGCACAATTCCTCGTTGAACATTCACTTTTATCTGCGTTGACGGAAATTGCCGACAACATGCCGAAGTTTACCGGAAAACCTGTGACGTTGAATTGGGGAAGAAGAACATGGCGAGACACGACACAAATCGGTACGTACGAGTCAAACTTACCAGTTTGAACCGCCAGCACCGAACAGAAGAGCGGACGACGAACGAGTATAAATGGAGGCACCAACATATATTGGTGTTGGCAACATAGACTGGTGAGTATTTTGTTGTCCACGAATGATCTGCAGTTAGCACAGTGTGTCGTCCAGTGAGTGACCGACTTGGCTTCAAGCTGATCGTGTGTTGAATCACTGTACGTTTGTGTTGATTTGTTTGAAGGATTTAGAATTTTGAGAAGTCGAATGAAACAGTTGTTGCACACTTTTCTGTTACTCAAGAAAGGTCTGTTTATTATTGTGGGGTGGGGGTGGAGAGAGA
>CM031621.1:420087-429697 GCA_018398815.1 Conus ventricosus | reverse complement strand
CAGGTTTACTTCATGCGATCTTGAAAGCAATCTTCTTCATTGCGTAGCCATAGATAGAATAGTTAAAATAGTCTGCTTGTTTAGAATACTTTGCCCTCAAGTTTTACAGAAATTTTCTTAACGATTGCCCGTCCCAAATTCTGGACAACTGTTCTGGTTTGGTCTGTTGTTGAAGCGAGTTCTATTTTAAAAGTAAGCCGTGCAGAGCCTGGCACGATCAAATCATCCGCTCCTAGGTCTGGAAATCTAACAGTAAGAATTTGATCTGCATCAATAGTAGATGGATTTTTTGGAACAGTAATATTCCGTTTATTTCCCTGCACGCCAAGGGTTCTTTCAGCTTTCTATACGGGTCAAGAATCGAGCCATATGCTTGTGACATTTTTTTATAAACAAAATAAAAAGTTAATTATTTAAAAACATGGCAGGAATTGAAGGCGAAGAAGATTATGATGTTTTTGATCCTGGAGACGACATGAGTGAAATGATCCCTTTGACACGGCATCGCTCAGCGCTCTCAATGCGGCGTGAATTAATAGAAAGTACGGTCGGAGCATTTTACAAAAGTTTAGGTCAAGAACCTCCCGAATTTATAGACCCAAATGATTTTGAATTAGAAGATGGTCATTTGTTTGTAAAGGCGATCAAGGAGAATCTGTTCGGCTTACAAACTAAACCAGACCATCAAAGTTTTTAGCCAAGAGTACAATTATACAAGACTCAGTGTGAAAGATCAAAATCGCCTTGGCATGCTAGACCAAAATTAGATAGGGATGGCAGTTGCTAAACTTCAAAACACACTGCAAGAACTCCCAACAGATAACCAAATGCAAAACATGGAACTTAAAGAATTAAATCAATCGGCAGGCGAATTAATAAATACAATAGAAGCAGAAACCAGTTTTCAGAAGAAACAGCGTTAAAGACTATACACGACTCACCGCTCACCCATGCGAGAAATAGGGCCCTTGATCATGCTTTAAGAACATCAGAGGCGAATTAACAAACAATTTAGCAAAACTAGGTGAACTAGATGAGCATATATAAAAGAGAAAAAGAAAAACTCGTTGAGGCTGATGACGCCAACTTAGGGCCTGTGTTAAAGAAAGAATAACCAAAGACTAAAAGATCTTGAACAAGAAAGATCGCAAGACTAGAAGTGCTAACTACTAACCGAGACCAATTACGAACTCAAGTGAATAGAATAAGAGAAAACTATCGAAAAATTTTATATGAAGACACGAACACTAGCAGAACGAATACGAACACTGTTTAGAGAGCAAGGGTCACATTAGTAAGCGTTATAACAGCCTTAGGATTTGCAATAAGTACACTGGTGAGGCTATTACAGGCGGCAGTAGCCAAAGTTCAGTACCTCCGCCGCCATCGCCTCCCCTGATAAATCATGGGTAAAAAAACAGACTTGATCATCTTGCAATTTATTAAAAAAATTAGCTGGTAAAGCCGTTGACGCTTTACCAGAATATTGGGGAGTATTGTCAGCTGGCTTTTGTCTACTGCAAGCAAAGTAGTTGGCTTTATGGCCGAGCACTTATGGACATTAGTTTCTGTAATAGTTGGGTTACTATTTAGTAAGATAAAGACCAAGTAATCCTAGCCAGTTAATCCAAGAACAAGCGCTGTCTTTTTCATATTCATGGTCATCGCGAACAGAGTCTGCGAGCTTTGCTGAGTCTTCAATGACTTTGGGGGTTTGGACTTCGAGGAATGGATGACTTAATCTTAGGGTGTTCTTTTATGTTTGTTATATTTTGGCTCAGAATTTATGTCGTATTTCCCAACCTTTTGTTCATTGCCTGCTATAAGAATTTCATTTTATAGTTTATTTATTTACCTATCTGGAGTCTGAGGTCAGAAGGCAGATGTAAAACCTGTGCCAACAGCAAAGTTACTTTCGATTTGGTATTGTAAAAATTTTGGTCTCGTTTAATATTGAAGGTAATTCAACTGTATGTGAATTAATGGCGTCCTCTAAATTTGCTAAGTATTGTTTATTGGCGTCAAAGCCAGTAGAAGGATAGTTATGCGCGATCTTGACCTGTGCTGGTGAACTAGCAAACACCAAACGTAAGTGCGGATAGAGTCGTTTATTCGTTCTAGTCCCGCTCTAGTTAGGCCCTTAGAAGTGTCTAAGATAAATGTTGTCCATGCTGTTTTATTGCTCTTGCTGTAGGGACCGGGCTGTAACAGTTGGGCCTGAAAAGAAAGTTTTGAAAGGAGGTTGCCAGTCATAGTTATACTTTCTGTGTTGCCCGAAAATAAAGGGCGCTAGGCCATGATTTATGATCCAACTTTTGTCTAAAGCCTGTCTTGATGTTAATATTGAATTCGTTACAGATTCCTTTCAAAGCTTCATGTCTATTATGTTGCTGAGTGGATTAATGGTTGTCATTTGGTAATGGTGCTAGCGTTCAGTCAAAATACGTCTGAAGGTGTAATAGAAATGAAATCTGTTACATGACCTCAACAAAGGATCATTGGTGATTTAAATGATCTGCATACGCCACTCCACACCAGTTGCTGCGCAACAAAACACAGCAAAGTTTAACTGGTTCTGATAAAACTGCTCTGATGACTTAAACCACGCTTTCTTGATGTGGTCGTTTCAATAGGGGGGTTAGATAGCTCTTTAATGGAGTACTCACCTTTATATGAAAAGAGGCAGTATGGGTCACAGAATGTCAAGAGTATCATGTTGCTATATTTTTAAGATTGTAGGCGGCCCAACAGAATATTTTGCACAGTATATTTGAACGCGCTCATTTTTATTTTGTTCAAAAATGCTTTGTAACAATAAACATACTCAAGACCGCCCTTCGTTTGTTGAACGAGATTAATAACGACATGCGGGGCAAAATAGGTTGCGCTTCTTGAAAATATTTTACTAAGTCGCTATGGTTTAATTTAAGGTGAAGACAGGAGAGAATAATGCTGTTCAAAAAGTTAATAAAGAAGGGAAGAGTAGTTAGTCGGTTAACCTTACCTGAATGGTTTTACGGGTTTTGTTGCTAAAGAAGAATGTGTAATTTCGACATTACTCTCAAACTTAACAATGCAAATCTAAATAATCAATGTAACATTCAAACCTGAAGAAGAAGTAGCAACATTACCTTTTTTGATGTGAGCTAGTAAATGTTAGGCTTTTGCAGATGACAATCATAGATTTAGAGTTGTGCCAAACAATAACTACTTATGAGGGAAAAATCCGCTCGATCTTGCATTACATTAAATTACTCTATTTCATTTGGATGACAAAGCACTGATGAAAACTTATATGATGGAAGGCCCTCAACTGTTTTAAGAGCTTTTTCCGTCAGGGAAAGCTGCATATTGCGATTATGAAATTATACAATTCCATAAATTTTTTTCAGTTTAAAAGGATTAGTTTGTGGGAGGGTCGGATCATTTATATAAAAATCAAAGACAAAGCGGGAAAGTTTTTTAAAATGTGATAACCTACCATTGTTTTAGAATAAAATAATACGCTACTAAAAAATAATTTTCGCGTGGGCCAGAAGAACCAGGAGTTACATTTAGCGCCTGGAGGTGTATAACCTTTTGAATTAAAAGACCTTGCAGATGTTGCGGACTTTGAGCAAAACGTGAGATAGGCGCTTTTTATGGTTTTGAGTACACTAAAGATGGTGATTATAAACGCAAAGAGGTTGGCGACACCAAAAAGTTTCCCAAACTAGAAAAGCTGCGCAATCTAGAAGCAAATAATTTTTGGCCAGTATAATATAAAATAGTTTTGAAAACCTGACCTCAAATGGCACTTAGAACCATATTTAGAATGGGAAATAAAATTTGGGAAATTTAAAAGCCCCTTTACATATTTGACCGTCAAAAAAGTTTCAGAAAAGCATTCAACTCTGGCCCTTTACATGTAAGCCTTAAAGCCGGACGACAATAGCGGAAAGAAATTGAAAAAACCCCGTATGGGAAAAAGCAGTACATCCTCCACAGAAAAGAAACAGTTGTAAAAAAAGCTTCTACAAAATTACAGTTCTTTCCAAGCAGAAAATTAGGAGACACGTTCACAATGATACTTGAAATTTCTGTCTTTAAAGATGTGGAGAGGGAGGGGGTTGTGGGCGTTAGTGATGACCTTATAAAAGGAATTAATATTACTGGCAAAACTTAGACGTTAAACGTCTTAACGTTGTTGTCGTCGTTCTTCACAATGGCGAGGATATTAAGATCATAACAACAAGCAACAAAATCAATGTTGACTTAAATAGAAACAATCTTACAGAACTGAATTGGATTAATCTTACACATTTAGGCCTCGTAGGGTTTATTATACTGAACAAATTTTGACAGAGAGTATGATAAAAATAATAACTGGATTAGATTAAATTCTGCTATAAAACCATGGAGCAGTTAAACTTTATGACAAAAACTCCTCATTGCTCATTGATTTGTGGGCAGACTGGTTGTGGAAAAACAATATTTGTCCTAGACCTATTACAAACAGTCTATCGCTATAATTTTAATCACATTGTAGTTTTCTGTCCAACACTTAAATGGAACAAAGCATATCATGATAGAAGGTTTATATGGACAGATGATGACATATATTTAGTTAATCCTAGCAATAAACTGAGTGAGTGTTTAGAACAGTTTTATAGACTGTTTGAAGGAACGCAAACACTATTTATTATAGATGAAATGTTCGGCAGAAAGAGACATAGTTAAAAAGAGAAACACTTTGTCAAAACTAGCTTTCAGTGGAAGGCAAAGCTGGGATAAGTGTGTGGATTTATGCCAGAAATATAACTCGGTTTTAAAAGACTTTAGAGAACAGTTAAAGACTGTAGTTTTATTTCACATGAAAGACAAAGACTCATTTGAAGAATGTTTGCGCGAAAATGATGTTATTGAAAATGATCAGGAAAAACATAGGATTAAACAAAAACTGAAATCTGAAAACTTTAGTAAATTAGTATTAAAAACGGATAACCCTGCACAGTATGTTTGTTTGTAGGGTCGTTATTTTTTGGTTACTTGTCAGAGAACAGAATAGGCGGCTTTTAGGGCACTTTCGCCCAAAAACTCGGTGGAGGAGCAAGTGAGCCAGGATTGGTAAAATACTGTTCTCTCCCTCTCTCTCTCTCTCTCTCTCTCTCTCTCCCTCTCTCTCTCTCTCTCTCCTCTCTCTCTCTCTCTCTGTGTCTGTCTGTCTCTCACGCACACATGCACGCACGTACATATTGGTACGCACAAAACACATTCGTATGTATTTTGTATATGTATTTCTCATTATTTGCGCACGTTTTTATTCTCTGTTACTTGTGTGAGGTGGGTGGGTTTGTGGGGTTGAGTATAAGAGAAATGGACAAGGAGAGAGGGGTGTGTGTGTCGTATATATGGGAAGGGGGCGGAGGAAGTGGAGGGGGGGGGGGGGGGGGGCGGCAGCACGTGAGAAAATCCTAGATCGTATCCTATACTCTTTTGGTGATGTCTGTGCATTTCAAATGAAAAACTCACCCCATAGACCATATCAAAAACCAGAAAAAGTAATAATGCTTTCAATAGCCTGGTTGCTTCGTTAATGGACAGTTGATGGGAATGCTGGTTTGGCCTTGTTTTCGTCTCAGTCAGTGTGAATTGTGACTGGTGAGGTTTGCTGTCTCCCTCTTTCTCAGTGTGAATTGTGACTGGTGAGGTTTGCTGTCCTCTCTTTCTCAGTGTGAATTGTGACTGGTGAGGTTTGCTGTCTCAGTGTGAATTGTGACTGGTGAGGTTTGCTGTCTCTCTCTTTCTCAGTGTGAATTGTGACGGGTGAGGTTTGCTGTCTCTCTCTTTCTCAGTGTGAATTGTGACTGGTGAGGTTTGCTGTCTCTCTCTCTTTCTCAGTGTGAATTGTGACTGGTGAGGTTTGCTGTCTCTCTCTTTCTCAGTGTGAATTGTGACTGGTGAGGTTTGCTGTCTCTTTCTTAGTGTGAATTGTGACTGGTGAGGTTTGCTGTCTCTCTCTTTCTCAGTGTGAATTGTGATTGGTGAGGTTTGCTGTCTTTCTCTTTCTCAGTGTGAATTGTGACTGGTGAGGTTTGCTTTCTCTCTCTTTCTTTCTCAGTGTGAATTGTGACTAGTGAGGTTTGCTGTCTCTCTCTTTCTCAGTGTGAATTGTGACTGGTGAGGTTTGCTGTCTCTCTCAGTGTGAATTGTGACTGGTGAGATTTGCTCTCTCTCTCTTTCTCAGTGTGAATTGTGACTGGTGATGTTTGCTGTCTCTCTCTTTCTCAGTGTGAATTGTGACGGGTGAGGTTTGCTGTCTCTCTCTTTCTCAGTGTGAATTGTGACTGGTGAGGTTTGCTGTCTCTCTCTTTCTCAGTGTGAATTGTGATTGGTGAGGTTTGCTGTCTCTCTCTCAGTGTGAATTGTGACTGGTGAGGTTTGCTGTCTCTCTCTTTCTCAGTGTGAATTGTGACTGGTGAGGTTTGCTGTCTCTCTTTCTCAGTGTGAATTGTGACTGGTGAGGTTTGCTGTCTCTCTCTTTCTCAGTGTGAATTGTGACTGGTGAGGTTTGCTGTCTCTCTCAGTGTGAATTGTGACTGGTGAGGTTTGCTGTCTCTCTCTTTTCTCAGTGTGAATTGTGACTGGTGAGGTTTGCTGTCTCTCTCTTTCTCAGTGTGAATTGTGACTGGGGAGGTTTGCTGTCTCTCTCTTTCTCAGTGTGAATTGTGACAAGTGAGGTTTGCTGTCTCTCTCTCAGTATGAATTGTGACTGGTGAGGTTTGCTGTCTCTCTCTTTCTCATGTGAATTGTGACTGGTGAGGTTTGCTGTCTCTCTCTTTCTCAGTGTGAATTGTGACTGGTGAGGTTTGCTGTCTCTCTCAGTGTGAATTGTGACTGGTGAGGTTTGCTTTCTTTCTCTTTCTCAGTGTGAATTGTGACTGGTGAGGTTTACTGTCTCTCTCTTTCTCAGTGTGAATTGTGACTGGTGAGGTTTGCTGTCTCTCTCTTTCTCAGTGTGAATTGTGACTGGTGAGGTTTGCTGTCTCTCTAATTGTGAATTGTGACTGGTGAGGTTTGCTGTCTCTCTCTTTCTCAGTGTGAATTGTGACTGGTGAGGTTTGCTGTCTCTCTCAGTGTGAATTGTGACTGGTGAGGTTTGCTGTCTCTCTCAGTGTGAATTGTGACTGGTGAGGTTTGCTGTCTCTCTCTTTCTCAGTGTGAATTGTGACTGGTGGGGTTTGCTGTCTCTCTCTTTCTCAGTGTGAATTGTGACGGGTGAGGTTTGCTGTCTTCTTCTCTCTTTCTCAGTGTGAATTGTGACTGGTGAGATTTGCTGTCTCTCTCTTTCTCAGTGTGAATTGTGACTGGTGAGGTTTGCTGTCTCTCTCTCTTTCTGGGAAACTGTGATCCGGTCATCGTGAATGAGACTACGCTTCACAGCTGTCGTGCGCTAGCCATGAATGTCAGTACCTGCTGAAATGCCAGTCTGATGGAAAAGCTTCTGCTGTTCGTATGGTCGTTACAGACGTCTCCAGGTCTCTCTCCCCCCCCCCCCCCCCCCACCCTCCTCCTGTTTTCTTCTTCTTCTAAGAAATACTCTTATGTACGATAAAAAAAAATTTTTCTAACAGTTGTATAGAGGAGCGGGAGTCTTATGTGCATTAATAATACATTTGTGTTTTTCTGTCTTTACTCCTCTGTTTCATGTCGGGACATTTCCACGTGCCCGTGACAGACAGACAGACGGACAGACAGACAGACAGACACCATTCACCCGACAGTTCACCCCCCATCGATCTTCCTGTGATCTAATACTACGACAGGGACAGATGCGTCAAGCTCATCAATAACACCCCCCCCCCCCCCCCCCCCCCCCCTCCTCCTCCACCCCCAGCCCTCCAAAGCCACGGCTAATCGCTGTGATCCTCTCCACCACACGGCCTGATCGCTATCGACCTTCTCGGCACCCCGGACGGCGTGTCATGGAATGGGGGCTCAGCGGATCAGCAGGGCTGCCCGGGCAGAGCGTTGGTGTTGAGGGGAGGGAGGCTGGGGATGACAGTGTGGTTGGTGGTGTGGATGCTCCGAGACCTTCGCCTCTTGCTCTTGCTCTGCTGCTGTTCTTGCGTTTTCGTGGTACGTATCTGATGGGAGGGGGGTGGAGCGAGGGCGGGAGAGGGTGGGGGTCGGGGGAGGGGGGGGGGGAGAAAGGGAGGCAAGTGAGGGATGGAGTGGGGGGGGGGGGCGGGCGAAGACGGCAGAGATTTCTATTCCATATCTTTCTGCTGATCTCCGGCTTGAGATGTCCACTGAGGAAATTGGGAGACGACATTCCGGTAGTTGGAATCGCCGTTTTGTAACGAAGCCGTCGACAGGATATATACACATCGACTTGCTGTGGACGAGAAAACTGGACACAGGTGGTTACATGGGAAATGAAGATGCATCAAGTCTGATATTAACTCTGCTGATCTGTTGTACTTTTGCTTTATATCCTCTCTCTCTTTGTCTCTCTCTCTCTCTCTCTCTCTCTCTCTCTCTCTCTCTCTCTCTCTCTTCTCTCTCTCTCTCTCTCTCTCTGTTCCCTCCCTCTCTCTCTCTCTCTCTCTCTCTCTCTCTCTCTCTCTCTCTCTCTCTCTCTCTTGTTCCCCTCCCTCCGCTCTCTCCCCCCCCCCTTCCCCCACACATTCTCTCTCTGAGCACGTGCTCGCTCGTACACATGCTTTTTTCTTTAATTATTTTATTTCTTTCTTTAAAAGAACAAAAGTTTTATTGAACTAGAGATTGAACTTTTCCTTTTGCTTTATTGTGCCCCCCCGCTTATTCCCCCCCCCCCCCCCCCCCCCCCCCCCCCCCCCCCCCCCCCCCCCCCCCCCCCCCCCCCCCCACACACACACACACACACATTTCCCCACACGAACATATACAATGTCAGCAACACTGTGTTAGGGTTGGTTTGCTTTTTAAATCAAAGAGCAAATAAGAAGAACAAATAGGAACGTATTTTCCCTATGCTTATCAATGAACAGCTTGCACATGTTGCATTTCTTGAAAATGGGGGGGGGGGGGGGGGGGGGGGGGGGGCTTTCTCTAAGATGTGTATGGGTGAATTGGGTCGCGCGCGCGTGTCTAGAGAGAGAGAGTGGGGGGGGGGGGGGGGGGGGGGGGGAGAGTGTATGCGTCTAACTATAGGAAATTTTTCACCGTGCGTCTGACAAGGAACGTGTCATGAAATGCAGTCTGACAAACGGAGTTAATACGGAGTTGTCGGTCTTTAAGATGATTTTTTTAAAGCTGCCTAATGTATAATGTATGTTTGCATTTTCTTGGAAGAAGAAGGAGAAAGAGGAGGAGAAAATAAAAAAGGATTGGAGACGGCATCTGTTTGCGTCGATTCTTTTCGTTCAACAGGAAGTCATCGGAGGAGGGAGGGAGGTGGAGGTGGGGCGGGGGAAGTTCTTTGCTGTGATGGCAGCGTTGGAATGCAAAGGGATGTTATTGGGGGGGGGGGGGGGGGGGGGAATCTTTTAGATGTAGGCAAGCGTCTAGGTTAGCACAGAGATGGTAAGAAGAAGGGTGGGCAGATTGGGGTTTGAGAGGCGAGGCTTAGTTTTTGTATGGATTTGTG
>CM031621.1:410087-412587 GCA_018398815.1 Conus ventricosus | reverse complement strand
GGATGACACGTGACACATAGCATGCACCTTCCCGAAGATGGAGTATGGCTGCCTTAATGGCGGGATAGAAAAGGGTCATACACACAAAACTCCACTGCCTGGCTATACAGGGAGTGTCCGCAGGGGGTATCAGCCTGCGTACGCAGAAAGAAAGAAAAGAACTCCCGCCAGCTCAACAGATTCAGTTTTAAAACCCAATATTGACGAGCTTCTTCTTCCCCAGAACGATACGTGACTGGAACAACCTGCCTGAAACAGCTGTGGCCGCGGACACCTTGGACACCTTTAAGTCTAGGGGTGCCCCCCCAGTCAGTAGTTAGTTAGATGATAGGTCCCTCCCCCCCTCCCATCCCCACTCTTACCCCAATAGCTTTTTGTTGTTTTTTAATTTATTTGGGGGGGGGGGGGGGGGGGGGGGGGGGGGGGGGGGCTGCTGTCTAGATCAGCAAGGGACCGGCTAGCTCGGAAGGGCGAAAAGTGAAGTAACAGTAGCCTGCCGGGAGAACCCACTTTGAGCAGGACTAGGTTTTTATCCCCGCTTTCAGGTCTGTCGCTTTCTATAATTATTTTGTTTTTCTTTCATCGCAACCCCACAAAACGGCGTAAAATCAATTGGATGATTGTGGTCGTTTATGCAGTAAAAAGTAAAAGTAACTATTTGTCGTTGTTCATCTTTTCTCTCTCTCTCTCCTCTCTTTTCTCTCTCTCTCTTCCCCCCTTTTCCGTGACTGGTTTGCTGGCGTTCCCACTTCGAACAATTGAAGGATAAGTGGCGGGGGGGGGGGGGGGGGGGGTTCAGAGAGACGGGAGGTGGTGGGGGGGGGGGTGGTGGTGGTGGTGGGTGGGTGGGAAGTGACCAAACATTTTACCTTTCTTTACGGGATGAGAGGGTGAGGTGGTGGAGGGGGTTGTACACATCCAAAGAACCGTTAGACTGAGCAGCGAGAGAGAAAACGACCCCCCCCCCCCCCCCCCCCCCCCCCTTTCCCCCCCAGCCCGCCATCTGCTCATGTCTTTGTTTAAATCCACCCATTTCCATCCGTGAACGGAAACCAACCCATAATCACCACCCGGTCGTCTGGCACTATTAGAGAGAGAGAGCATGGCCGTTGAGGCTAGTGTATGGACTCCGGTCTGCCGAGGGGGCCCTGCAGAGAGGCAAAAGGTTAATGGACTCGGGTCATCATGGAGGGAGGGGCGGATGAGGGGCGGGATCGGAGTGGGGGTGGGGTTGGGGGGTGGGGGGGGGGGGGGGGGGTGGGTGGGAGGCGAGAGGGTTTGTGTGTCAGAGTATCATCGCGCCATGATGATGGCTTGTGTCTTTGTTGCTTTGTCAGTGTGTGTCGTTGGCTTTAAGCGTACATACATTTTTTTTTCTTTCTGTTGTTTGAACATCATGTTGAGTGTGGATGCATTTTTTTTCCCCACTGGAGGAAACCGCGCTCAGTACGTAGTTTTCCTTACGTACTACAGCTGCTGCTACTGCCACTACTACTACTGCTACTACTACTACTACTACTACTACTACTGCTTCTGTTACTGCTACAACTACTACTACCATTGTCATCAACATTATCGTCGTCGTCGTTGTCGTCATCGTCGTTGTTTTTAGTTGCTAGTGTTAATACATATGCAGGAGGAAAAAGTGTTTCCCCTTTCCCCTCCCCTCTCTTTCCTCTCCTCTCCCTCTCTCTCGCATCCCACTCCCACTCTGTCTACCATCCCTTTTCTCTCCCCCTACCTACCACTCTCTCTTCCCCACCTCCTCTGACCTCTCTCTCTCTGTAGTTTTTGTTTGTTTGTTTGCTTGTAAGTTTCCTTTTGTTTTACCATCCCCCAATCTCATTAGTGCTTTTATGAGCAGTTTGCTTATCATTGTAGAATTTTTTATCATGTTGCTATGTTCAATTGTCTGTATGAATGATATGTGCTGAAATAATGTATGCATGACAAGGACAGATGTAAGATAGGCTTTGGCTAAATCTTCTCCTTGGGTATTAAAGATCAATCTATCAATCATCAATCAATCAATCAATCACCTCTCTCTCTCTCTCTCTCTCTCTCTCTCTCTCTCTCTCTTTCTGTCTCAGTCTCTGTCTGTCACTGTCTGTCCCTCTCTCTTCCCCCCCCCCCCCCTCTTCTCTCTCCCTCTCCGAGTGTGTGTGTGTGTGTGTGTGTGTGTGTGTTGTGTGTGTGTGTGTGTGTGTGCGTGCGGGGCGGCACGTGCGAGCGTGCCTGCACGCGTGCCTGCGTGCATACGTGCACAGCATCTGGGTTTTCGTGGCTGCCAACATGTGTTTGTTCCATCCTCAATCCCCTACCCTTCCCTCCTTCCAGCATACCCCAATCTCCACCCATCCTCTCTCTCTCTCTGTGTCTCTCTCTCACTCTCTCTCAAGCACCCCGCACGCACAACCACACACACCACACACACATCACACACACACACACACACACACACACACACACACAACGTTTTTCTCTCTCTCTCTCTCTCTCT
>CM031621.1:400087-405087 GCA_018398815.1 Conus ventricosus | reverse complement strand
AGGTGTGGATTGGGAGGGGGGGGGGGGGCACAGAAAGAGGAGGATGGGGGATTTGGAGTGGGGGTGGGGGTAGTATGCGAAACGGAAGTCAATTGATGGCATTTCTCCACTTTCTGACGTTTTTGCAGAGCTTACATAAAGGACAAATTTTCTTATCTTGCAGTAAAAATAGTTGATGATGATAGCGCGCGCGCACGTGTGTGTGTGTGTGTGTGTGTGTGTGTGTGTGTGTGTGTGTGTGTGTGTGTGTGTGTGTGAGAGAGAGAGAGAGAGAGAGAGAGAGAGAGAGAGAGACACACACACACGCACACGCACACGGAGGGAGTGATGGAGGGGAGACAGAGTGCGCGCGCGCATGTGTGTGTGTGTGTGTGTGTGTGTGTGTGTTGTGTGTGAGAGAGATGAGAGAGAGAGAGAGAGAGAGAGAGAGAGAGAGAGAGGGAGAGAATGTATGTGTGCGCGCGCCTGTGTGTGTGTGTGTGTGTGTGTGTGTGTGTGTAGAAATAGTAGTAGTAGTAGTAGTGGTTGGTGTGGTTGTGATGATGGTTATTGCTGTGAAGTGTATGTTTATCTGGTCTGCAAACTGAAGCGCCTTGAGCTCAGAGATGAAATGAAAATGTGTAGATGTTTACTCATTATTTCAAATAAATGATTATCTGATGAATACGATTATGCTGTTGTTCTTGATGATGATGATGATGATGATGATGATGGTGATTGAGCTCATCAGAAAGAACAAGATTATCGTCTTCACCAAATTCACTGCAGTGGGCATTTTCAGAAGCGTTGTTTTTGGCCAGTACATTCCGGGAACGGTTGGGTGATAAGTGTGTGTGTGTGTGTGTGTGTGTGTGTGTGTGGAGGAGGGTAGTGGAGCGGACGTGGGAGCGAGGAGGGAAGAGGTAGTAAGCAGCTGATAGACGTTGGAGGGGGTGGGGGGGGGGGGGGGGGGCTAAGCCCATGAGGAAGATCCTCTTCACCTCGTTCAGATTCTCTCATCTCCTCCTTGTCGGCCGCCCTTTATCTGCTTTTCTCCCTACTACTCGTCTGTGGCATCAAGTTCTCTTCATCAGAGATCAGGAAACTTCCTTTTTTTTTCATCGTCGTCTTCTCCTCTCTATTATCCTCTCTGTTCTTCGTCGTCTTCTCCTCTCTGTTCTCCTCTCTGTTCTTCGTCGTCTTCTCCTCTCTGTTCTCCTATCTGTTCTCCTCTCTGTTCTTCGTCGTCTTCTCCTCTCCATTCTCCTCTTATTCTTCATTATCTTCTCCTCTCTATTCTCCTCTCTGTTCTTCGTCGTCTTCTCCTCTCTATTCTTCATCATCTTCTCCTCTCTATTCTCCTCTCTATTCTTCATCGTCTTCTCCTCTCTATTCTTCATCGTCTTCTCCTCTCTATTCTCCTCTCTATTCTTCATCTCTATTCTTCATCGTCTTCTCCTCTCTGTTCTCCTCTCTATTCTTCATCGTCTTCTCCTCTCTATTCTTCATCGTCTTCTATCTTATGTCTCCTTACCTCCACCTCCTAATGCTAGTGACCCATGATCCTGTTTTGCTCCTCTTCCTTTTCTTCAGCCTCCATATTTCTCCTCTGTCTTTCATCCTCCTCTGTCTTTCATCCTCCTCTTTCTTCTCTTCATCCTCCATATTTCTCCTCTCTCTTTCATCCTCCTTTTTCTTCTCTTCATCCTCCATATTTCTCCTCTCTCTATATTTCTCCTCTCTCTTTCATCCTCCTCTTTCCTTTCGTCATCCTCCATGTTTCTCCTCTCTCTTTCATCCTCTTCTTCCTTCTCTTCATCCTCCATATTTCTCTCTCTCTTTCATCCTCCTCTTTCCTTCTCGTCATCCTCCATATTCTCCTCTCTCTTTCATCATTCTCTGTCCTTCTTGTCATCCTCCATATTTCCCTCTCTTTCATCCTTCTCTTTCTTCTCGTCATCCTCCATATTTCTCCTCTCTCTTCATCCCGTCTTTCTTCTCTTTATCCTCCATATTTCCCTCTCTTTCATCCTGTCTTTCTTCTTTTCATCCTCCATATTTCTCCTCCCCTCTTTCATCTCCTCTTTCCTTCTCGTCATCCTCCATATTTCTCCTCTCTCTTTCATCCTCTTTTTCCCTTCTCTTCACCCTCCATATTTTCTCCTCTCCTTTCATCCTCTTTTCTTCTCTTCATCCTCCATATTTCTCTCTCTCTTTCATCCTCCTCTTTCCTTCTCGTCACCCTCCATATTTCTCCTCTCTCTTTCATCCTTTTCTTTCCTTCTCTTCATCCTCCATATTCTCCTCTCTCTTTAAATCCTCCTTTTTCCTTCTCTTCATCCTCCATATTTCTCCTCTCTCTTCATCCTCCTCTTTCCTTCTCTTCATCCTCCATATTTCTCCTCTCTCTTTCACCCTCCTCTTTCTTCTCTCTTTTTATCCCCGTAATAAACTTTCTGTTTTTATAATCTTCTGTTTTAATCCTCCGTCTTTTTCCTCCTCCACTATCCTCTTCCTCTCTCCCTCTCCCTTTCTCTGTCTCTCTCTGTCTCTCTTTTGCCCTCTCTGTCTTCCTTTCTTTCTCCCCCCCCCCCTCTCTCCCCTCTCTCTCTCTCTCCCCCCTTCTCTCTCACACACACATTCTCTCTCTCTCCCCTCTCTCTCTCTCACACACACACACACACACACACCACACACACACACACCACACACACACACACTCTCTCTCTCTCTCTCTCTCTCTCTCTCACACACACCAAAACACCCACACCACCACACACCACACACACACACACACACACACACACACTCTCTCTCTCTCTCTCTCTCTCTCTCCTCACACACACACACACACTACCCCACACACACACACCCCAAAACCAACACACACACACACACACACACCACGCGCGCGCGCGCGTGCGTGGGCACACATCCCCATGCCGCACACTAAACGCATACACTCCGCTGGCTTGCTCGCACACACGGACGCGCGCGCGCGTGATCGCATGAACCCAAAGACCTCGTTGACTGGGACTGTCAATCACTGCCTGACATCAGGGCCTTGACAGTTCGGGGCTTCTCCTCCACAAGGGGGCTGGAAGATCCTTAGTGTCTCGGCTTTTTATTGAGGCTGTCTGTGACGTCCTCGTGTGACCCACTGCCTGAATGGATTGAACGGACTTGGGGTGCGCGAAAAAGAGAATGATGTATGACGTCATTGAACCAGAGGTAGCGCCGCCGTCTGACAGCTTTGTCTGTCAATGTGGAGGATAGGTTGAGTTTAAGGAGGGAGGTGTGTGTGTGTGTGGTGTGTGTGTGTGTGTGTGGGGTGTGTGCGTGCAGGAAAATCACTATGATTCTGCAAAACAATCAACTGCTTAGTGTGAAGGGGAGAAGGGAAGTGGGCTAGGACTGGCGTTTGTGGTACTTCTCCATGTTCGGGGAAAGATCCCCTTTTTCACGACCCCACCACTGTCCCGTATCGGCCTTTCTTCCTTCTCAAAACAGGCAAGAAATACGGAGGAAACGACCCCGCCACTGTCCCGTAATCGGCCTTTCTTCCTTCTCAAAACAGGCGAGAAATACGGAGGAAACGACCCCGCCACTGTTCCTGTATGGGCCCTTTCTTCCTTCTCAAAACAGGCGAGAAATACGGAGGAAACGATAGCGTGTAAGCGTGGAACAGCAGACTGTTAAATTACCGAATGATCAGAATTTTCTATGTTTTTGATTTCCATTTTCCAACTTCGGAATTCACAACAACGAAAAAGTGAAAAGGGGTGAAAGTCTTGCTGTTGCCTTCTCTCTCTCTCTCTCTTCTCTCTCTCCTCTCTCTCTCTCTCTCTCTCTCTCTCTCTCTCTCTCTGCGCGCGTACGCGCTTGCGTGTGTGCGAGCGTGCGTGCACATGCATGCTGTTTAGGTAACGGTTGTTTTTTTTCGTCATTCTGAAGAGGAAGGTGGCAGTGAGGACAGGACGGGGTCAGGTCTGTCAAGCCGTTTTACTACACGTAGTGTGGTGAGACAGGTCAGGTCACGTAGTGTGGTGAGACAGGTCAGGTCTGTCAAGCCGTTCACTGCACGTAGTGTGGTGAGACAGGTCAGGTCACGTAGTGTGGTGAGACAGGTCAGGTCTGTCAATACAAGCCGTTCACTGCACGTAGTGTGGTGAGACAGGTCAGGTCTGTCAAGCCGTTTTTTTACACGTAGTGTGCGGGGGTCGGTCAGTACTGACAGAAGATCCATTCACCAGCCGATTAGACCGGACAGTCATGGGGCCAGGCAGTCGGCCCACAGACCACCGGCAAAGCAGGGGCAGGTCTTATGGATGGGAAGGACAGTCTTGGACAGGGGAGATGACTGGTCCTCATTGACCTCAAAGCTGATGGGTACAGCCGCTCCGGGGAGGCTGGATTGGGGGGGGGGGGGGGGGGGCAGAGACTGAGAAATGGTTTGGGAGATCCTCCACCGCCCTAGTGGATGGGATTATGGCGCCATTAGGGTTCTGTGGAAAGGACTGGACGGTACGGTTGGTCAGTTTACTTCGCATGGTTAGCTTGACGTGTAAGATGGGGGGATGGGGGGTGGGGAGGGGTTGGAAAGAGGAAGGAGAAGAGAAGGGAGAGGAGGCGTTCTCTCTCTCTCTCTCTCTCTCTCTCTCTCTCTCTCTCTCTCTCTCTCTCTTCTCTCTCTCTCTCTCTCTCTCTCTCTTCTCTCTCTCTCTCTCTGCGCGGGGTGCGACTCCATTAACGAACTTACAGGCGTTTAGGCACATGAATATACGCCGCACTGACATCTTGTTTTCATTGAAAGTATACCAGTAGACTAATGAACCGAAGCTTTTCAATATCACCTGCATCATCGCAAGCATCGGCTTTTCACTTTCCCATCGCTCTCTTTGTACACCACGCAGTTTATGTAACTAACCCCAAGCCGTACCGCAATCAACTGGGGGGAAAGACCCAGTGCGACCGTCAACATTCTCGCCATTTTTCAGCTAATTCCCTAGTCTCAAAATAAT
>CM031621.1:387587-395087 GCA_018398815.1 Conus ventricosus | reverse complement strand
TCTTGTTTGTATTGGATAATGAAGCGGCTTCGCAACGGGAAAAAAAGCGGAATCAGTGGCTTGGCTGCCAAACGTGTGCTGTTGGCCGTTCTCTATCCCCTTTACGTCACGTTGTCTGTCGGCTCTACGATTCGCCGAGTTCGATAAACATCCAAGCCATTGGTACAGAGCAGCAGGGCTGTTCAGCTGTCTGGGAGATGATGGGTCTGGCTGCTGTCTGCTGTCTGCCATCTCTGTGTCCCCCATCCAATGTACTGACTGATCAACCTCCCCCCACCCCCTGCCCCCCTCCCCTCCCTCTCCTCAGCATAGGTCTGCCTGCGCCGTCAGCGTCTCAGCCAGGTGTGCACACCACCCACCCTCCCGTAAGTTAGCGCGTTCCAGAAGCTCTACCCAGGTAAGCATCTTGTTCGTGATCGTCTCATCTTCTGAGGTCAGACAGACGCTTGCCGCTTTCCGGTCTTCCTTGACGCTGTCCCGGCCGGAAGTTTACGCAGGTTGGCGAAGACGACGCGGGTAGTCGTTGGTAAAGGTAGAAAGAGTGAGGGGAGAGTCGTGGATGAATGAACTACCTTGCCTCTGACTCAAAAACGGTTGGAACAACAAAAAATCAAAGGTGGTAAGAGGACGATGACTGTCGAAGGTTCTGTGGGTCGCTCATTGCAGGCAACTCTCCCAAAATGTTCAAGAATTTCTTCGAACTTAAGAAAGAAAAAAAAATCCCGAATTGATGCAGGAAAATCATTTCCAAAATCACAAACTTGAGGATGGGGCTGGGGATGGGGTTGGGGCAAATTTTAAAGTTGTAGGGTTTGAACGGGGTCATTTTTTTTTTAAAGTAATAACACTATTGCTGAGTATAGCTGACTATGTGTTCTGTGAATGGCAGCAGCTACGTGTAGTAAAGAGCACATTTCCCCGGGGAAGTCTCCGTGAGTCCGTTGAAAGAGCCGGGGTTGAACCAGGTAAAACTTTTCCAAAACCAAGTCTTCCATCCCGACCGCTTTGTTCCCGATTTTGGACTCGTACACGTTGCCAGATGTGGACACCGGTGGGTCGTCCCCCCCCCCCCCCCCCCCCCCCCCCTGTATTACAGTATATCCTACCGTCGGCTGTTTTTATAGTTTCTATTAAAAGGTCTGAAAAGTTCGTTCCGTTTGATATGATACTGTAAATAAGATAAAGGCAAACAGTTTCAGTTTCAGTTGATAAACGGGCTTTCTCCTTTCCTTGGTCTTTATGGAATAAACAATCCGTACCCATGAACACGTCATGCCGCCTGTGGATGCTGAGTCAGAATGTCATCAACAGAAATGCACACCGGGGCGCGTGCGCACACACTCGCTGGCACACATACACAGGAGAGAGAGAGAGAGAGAGAGAGAGAGAGAGAGAGAGAGAGGAGGGGGTGGAGACGGAGAGAGAGTTTGTAGGGTGAGGGAAACGGGGTATAACCCAAATGGCGTTGACCTGTTTTGCTTCAACATTTCCTGTGGGCCCTGTTCTGTCGAGAAGCCGCTCTGACTATGAGTGTGGTTTCTCTCACAGATAATGCAATGTAAGTGCGTTACCTCCCTGTCCTCTCCCTTTTCTTCCTTCTTCCTCGTCCTCGACCCGACGTAACGCTTATATTATTAGCTCCCTGATCAAGAGTTAATCTGCTCGCAATGAAGTTTCGCAAGCCACAAGCGTATCTTTAGCCGGAGCTCGCGAATAGCTCGCTTGCGGTAGCGCCACCCTGCTGTTAAAATAATTGCGCCGTTGTCTCAAAGGGCGCACACTGTTAAACTGTTGTGACGCATCCATTCAGACCTCGGTAAAGGAGCATTTCAGTCTCTCTCTCTCTCTCTCTCTCTCTCTCTCTCTCTATATATATATATATAGATAGAGAGACTCTCTCTCTCTCTCTCTCTCTCTCTCTCTCTCTCTCTCTCTCTGTGTGTGTCTCGCTTTTCCAGATTAATGGAAAAGCGAGTATGCTGCCTCTTGCCTTTGCATTTGTAGAATATCTTAACATGTGTGTGGTGCTCTCTCTCTCTCAGGTTTGCAGTGACATCCAACAAAACATCAATCTTTTGGTTAAATGGACACGATTTAATCACATGGCTATCCATCCTCAAAAAACTAAATTCATGATGATAACTACTAGACAGAAGCGTCAAATTCTAAGCCAGAATCTACAAGTACTTTGTATTTCTAATGAAACCATCGAAGAAGTATCCAGTCACAAAGTCTTAGGAATAACAGTAGATAATAATCTAACTTGGTCAAAACACTTAGAGTCTTTATCTAAAAACGTTGCAAGAAAACTACATCTTCTAAAAGGATTAAGAACTTCTTAAATTTGCATGCAAGAAAACTATTTTTTCACTCTTATATTCAGCCTATTATCGACTATGCCTCAACACTTTGGGACTCAGCGAGCAAGAATTCACTCAAACCACTAATTAGCCTTCACAAAAGAGCTGTCAAAGTAACATTAGGTCATCCATCTTCACTGGTAGATTCAGACTATAAGCAATCAGGCATTCTCCCATTTAAAGCCAAACTTCTATACAATAAAGGACTCTTTATGCATAAGGTACTCCATGGAAATGCTCCACTTTCTCTAACAAATATGTTCACTTTTAACGACTATCGACATTCACATAAAATAAACCTCCCGTTTGCCATGATTAATCTATACAAGTCTAGTCTGGCGTATTCCGGGGGTTGGCTATGGAACCATATTCCTGAAGAACTTAAAAATCAATCAAACTTTAAAAGTTCAAGTCTAATTTTCACAAATATCTTATGAATGTCTCAGATTTGACTGCACTATACCCGAAAATGTATTGATAATTCTCAATTCAGATTCAATTTAACAAACATGTGATGTTCGAAGTTGACTTAATTCTACGCAAATTGCAGTGATCATCCTGTGCCATTAATGTGTTTTTTCAAAGTTTTTCGTAGGTGATTATCTATAGCTGCTTTATTGTCTTTCTCTTCCTTTATCTCTGCCTTTCTTTCGCCAGTCGGTCGGTCGGTCGGTCGGTTCTCTCTCTCTCTCTCTCTCTCTCTCTCTCTCTCTCTCTCTCTCTCTCTCTCTCTCTCTCTCTCTCTCTCATTCACACTCCCCCTATTGCCCTGATCATCTTTTCTCGTTGTTGTTGTTGGTGGTGGTGGTGGTGGTGGTGGTGGTGGTATTCACTGGTTTCTTTGTCTTCTATCTTCTTTTTTGTCAAAGGTTCCCATGCAAGGAATTGTTGCATTTTTTCTGATTTGCTTTTTACTATATATTGATTTTTTCCCCCCAGAGGGCTGGATGTAAAAAAAGTATTCATGCTTAATCCACTACCCTCTTAAAATAAAATTCGTTCGTTCGTTCGTTCGTTCGTTCTCTCTCTCTCTCTCTCTCTCTCTCTCTCTCTCTCTCTCTCTCTCTCTCTCTCTTCTCTCTCACCACACCACCTCTCTCTCACCACACCACCACCATCCACCCTTTCTCTCTCCCCTACCCTCTCATTCCCGCTTTGCTTCAGCTGGAGCCTCCCAAAGCAAAACGAATCTGATACCTTGCGGACTCCGTATGTGATGGGCATCCGATCAGGCTGTGACGCTGATGCTGTCGTTATGATGTATGCAAGGGGGAGGCGGGGAATGTAAAGGGGCTAGGGGTGGTATGGGGTGCGCTGGGCTAGGTTCTCTAGTCACCCTGATAGTAATGCATGCGTCTGTGTCCAATCGACGCAGAGCATTCTAGCTCTGTATCTGCCAATGTCCCACAGTTATTGGTTAAAATGTTCTATTTTCATTTATGTGCGTATTTATTTTTTGCCATCAGACAGGGATCAATAGAAAAGCGTCTACAGTTAAGTGTGTGTGGGGGTGGGGGTGGGGTTGTCTCCACCCCCACCCCTTCTCTCGCAATTCCCTCGCCAATCTTGCAAGACAGTCAGGGAGATGTAAATGCAGAGATGTGCTGTCTTCGTCTGAAGATACACCGTGTGTTGTTGATACACTTGATCCTCTCTGGGACTGCGGAGAATCACCCCCAACCTCTTCACACAGACACACACACACCAGTGCGCTCCTTTTCGCATAATGTCGTTTCACAACCTGTCGCTTCGCATAAAGCCGTTCTGCATAATGCCGTTTTGCATACTAACCTACGAATGCCTGCCCTTTCGCATAAAACTCGGCAATGGGTTCATATGCACTCTATCACTCAAGAAAACGAGTCAACAAACTTTAATCCCATTCATTTACACAGTAATTAAAAAAGCCAGTCGCTTTGCACGCCGTTTTGCAAGAGCCGGGTGGAAGAGGCGAAAGAGATTGCTTACTTCTTGGGAATAAATAATCTAATATCTCTCTCTCTCGTCAGTAAAAGTCATTAAAAGTGGATGGCATATGAGCAATGGTCCAGCAGTTGCACTAACGTCTTCTCTCCAGCTAGATAGTCATTCTTGATTTCTTCTAGCCTCTGGTTCCGTCTTCTGACCGCCACTCTTTTGGTCCTTCCAGTCTGGTGTCCGGCTCTCATCATTTGCAAATCATTTTCAATGCGGACCTGCTCTTTTTGAAGATTGTGAATGATTTTGAAGACGTTTGGATGAGCAGAACCGACTAAGGCTTTGAGATTTTTGTGCCATGACTCCAAGGCATTGTTGGTGCGGATGCTGTTCTGTGACATGTTGTCAAAATGATTCCACATCACGCGAGGAAAGCGGCTTGTGACGTCATCCATGTACGTTGTCACAAAGTAATCGATGAAGGCAGTGCATAGAGGATCATCTTCAGCGGTCGCTTGCAGGTCAACCCAAGCGTCATCCAATTTGTCCAAGGGAACAAAGGCCAGTGCTGCACAACGTCTGATGTACTGTCTGACACTAGGGTTTTCTCTGTACACCTGAGCTCCTCCCAAAGCTTGAACTTTTCTCCAAAGTGCCTGCCCGTAATGGAACAAGCATCCATTCATTCTGGCATCTGGAAATTCCTGTCTCACGGCAGAAATAATCCCCTGCTCATAGTCAGACCGAATGACTGTCGGAGGAAAACTGCAGACCAAGGTTTTGAGCTCTGGTCTTGAGAATGCGAAACAGTCTCTGGTATGTATTTTGAGATTTATCCGGCAGCAGTGAGAATGCCATCGGGAGCACTTTGCCATAGACCTCAACATGGAAGGTGAAGAGCTGGCAAAAGAGTCTAGGGCAAGTGTAAAATGTTCCATCAACGAACACAGCAGGAGCAGAGCATAATCTTGTCAACGAATTGTCGGTTGCAAAAAGTAATATCTTATCTTCGTCGCCATCATCCGACTGTAAAAAATCCCGCCCATCGGGCATTTTCTTGGCACGCTCTGGTAAGTTGATGGTGGATTTTGTGGTGGGCAGTGCCGGCGTATTTCTCCTACGCTCACGGTACATGATGGTGTTAACGGACTTGAAAGCAGGCATTTTAGAGGTCATGTATTCCACATCATCAGCATTGGAGTTTACTTCAGCCAGGGCTCCTGCAAGGACTTCCTTGTAAACCCGCTGCACAGGTTTCTCTGGCTCCTCTGCTACCCTCTGTTTCATGGTGTTCACGACGCTGATGCGTTTCATGGTTCCAGGCGATGTGGAGGGTGCTCGTGATTGGATGGTTCCTGAAAATCGGATACCTCAGTTCAATAGGGCACAGCCCCCTTTTGGAAAAATATGCATACCAATGAGTTACACAAACTTTCAAATTTTGTTAAGACACAGCAATAGCTTTCATGTGTGTGTGTGTGTGTGTGTGTGAGGAGAGAGAGAGACAGAGAGAGAGAGAGAGAGAGGAGAGGACTTGAACTCACTTTCAGCAACTCCTGTTCCTGCGTAATGCATGTTGATTTGCAGGCGTTCGTGGAACAGCGCCAGTACTTTTTGCCATTGACAGCCTTTATGATACGAAACTTGTATCCTTCAATAAAAAGGTCTTGCCCTCCTCGCTTTGTGATTACGAACTCCATCCTGACTGACTGGCAACAAAGACATGGACAGATAGACAAAAACTGTAGGAATTCTGCTCATTTCAATTTACTTTTCTTTTGTCCTGTCAGGTTGAGTAAAACTCGATTCAATCACTTATAGCACTAACATAGCACCGTTCACCTGCGTTATGTTTTGTCATGCCGTGAAGTCCTTTTTTCCCGTTCATTGTTCTTTTGTCCTATAAGGTTGAGTTTCACTCTCGATTCAATCACTCAAAGCACAGTCATTGAAGGACAAAAGTACGCCCTAAAAGTACATGTTATGCGAAACAACAGTACCATTCTATGCGAAGCGGTATCTTTCAAGCGAAGACACGCTTGGCTTTCCTCGGCCGGCTTGATCAAAGGATTATGCGAACCGGATTATGCGAACAGGATGGAACCCCCCCCCCCACACACACACAACACACACCTCCTCCCTCCCGCCTTTCAGAAAGTGCCAAGAGGCTCAGGAATTGCGCGCGACCAACCAACGAACCACACACGTGACCATAGTGGAAGAAGTGGCTTTGATGTGACGCCATTTGCCAAGAAGCTCACGGGCACACGTCAGTCATTTGATTGCCAAGGTCACACGCTCTCCCCTTCTCACCTTCCCTTCGCTTCCCTCTCTTCAGCCGACCGGGCAATAATACAATGATAGGTGAACGCTGTGGGTTTCATGCAGTTTGGTGTAACTTCTCTGTCTCTAGTAACTTCGTTTACTGATCACAAGAATCTCAATTGTACCGGAAGAAGGAGAGGAGGAAGGCGTTAGGACGATTAAAGCGAACATAAGCAAAGAGTTCTGATGATTTGAGAATGAGGATGGTGACGAATCTTGAAGGAGTCGGGGAATTCTCCTGTGTTCGGCGAGCGCTCGCACAAACCTGTTGGCGTGTGGCAGTGCAGGTGCAGGCACGCATGCATCCACGATTTATGTCGCTTGAGAGCATGTATGTGGGCTTCTCGTCTGTGCATTCGTACAGTATCGTAATACGGGAATGGTGTTGTATCAGGGAGACGTCACATGCAAGTTTGAAATGAAAGGGAAGAGATGTGCATAAAGAACGGAAGAGAGAAACAAAACAAAAAGAAGGGGAAAAAAATGAAGGAAAGAAAACCCAACAACAAAGAGTAAATCTTGAAATATGAATTTGTTCCGTTGGGACAGAGGAGTCTCGTAGGGCAGAATTGTCGTTTGGCCTATACACACAGATGTGTGAGGAGTGTTATTATGTCTGTTGATGTGTGTAGCAACATTCCAACCACACGTACTTTAGTACTTCTTTCCCTTTGTTCTTGTTACCTGCTTTGTTGGGTCTTGGTACGTGTGATGGAGGGGGACGTGTGATGGAGGGGTACGTGTGATGGAGGGGGACGTGTGATGGAGGGGTACGTGTGATGGAGGGGGACGGGGATAGAATGCAACAGCAAGGGGGAGGGAGATGCTGGGGTGTGTGGCGGTAATGAACGAAGAGAGGAATGTGATGAGTTGCCTAACGTGTGTGTGTGTGTGTATG
>CM031621.1:307587-380087 GCA_018398815.1 Conus ventricosus | reverse complement strand
GATAACTCCTTGCCCATGTCTGGTGACAGCCCTGATGTGGCCCTTTGCGGTCGGCTGGGCTATAAGCAACATTATCTTATCTTATTTTATCTTGCCCCATGTCTTATTTAGACACAGAGTTTGGGGTTGGTTTTTTTCCTTTTTAAAAAAAAATGGCGTTTGTTGTTGTTCTTGCCCGTAATTGATTCGGGTGGTGCAGATGAGTTCTCTTTGAAATCTTTTTGCCACATGCTCTTAGGAGGCCTTTGCCACTGCATGGCACGTTGACTTGCTGAAGCCATGTGACTCATCAGGAGATGTGTGAGCATGCGGACGGCGTAGGATGAGTTGCTGGCCTTGTTCAGTGTTATTTTTTTCTTCGTTGTTGTTGTTGTTGTTGTTTCATTTCATTAGGGGCATTATGTAGCGCTGTTGTTGTTATATATTAGATTTTTGCTGTTTCTTCTCTCTTCAATGATGCTGTTTACACCACGCTTTTTCTGGCTTATCCATACACCGCCACAGCTAGGGTAATCCTATCACCACTTCAGCTTCTACTGCCCACCAAAACTGTCATTATGAGGCAACCCATTGGAGGAGATGCTGCCCACCAAACTGTCATTATTATGAGGCAACCCACTGGAGGAGATGCTGCCCACCAAACTGTCATTATTATGAGGCAACCACTGGAGGAGATGCTGCCACCAAACTGTCATTATTATGAGGCAACCCACTGGAGGAGATGCTGCCCACCAAACTGTCATTATTATGAGGCAACCACTGGAGGAGATGCTGCCCACCAAACTGTCATTATGAGGCAACCCATTGGAGGAGATGCTGCCCACCAAACTGTCATTATTATGAGGCAACCACTGGAGGAGATGCTGCCCACCAAACTGTCATTATTATGAGGCAACCCACTGGAGGAGATGCTGCCCACCAAACTGTCAATATTATGAGGCAACCCATTGGAGGAGATGCTGCCCACCAAACTGTCATTATTATGAGGTAACCCATTGGAGGAGGTGCTGCCCACCAAACTGTCATTATTATGAGGTAACCCATTGGAGGAGATGCTGCCACCAAACTGTCATTATTATGAGGCAACCCACTGGAGGAGATGCTGCCACCAAACTGTCATTATTATGAGGTAACCCATTGGAGGAGGTGCTGCCACCAAACTGTCATTATGAGACAACCCATTGGAGGAGATGGTGCCCACCAAACTGTCATTATGAGGCAACCCATTGGAGGAGATGCTGTCCACCAAACTGTCATTATGAGGCAACCCATTGGAGGAGATGCTGCCCACAAACTGTCATTATGAGGCAACCCATTGGAGGAGGTGCTGCCCACCAAACTGTCATTATTATGAATACCCATTGGAGGGGGATGCTGCCCACCAAACTGTCATTATTATGAGGCAACCATTGGAGGAAATGCTGCCCACCAAACTGTCATTATTATGGAGGAGTTTACTGCCCACCAAACTGTCATTATTATGAGGCAACCCATTGGAGGAGATGCTGCCCACCAAACTGTCATTATTATGAGGCAACCATTGGAGGAGATGCTGCCCACCAAACTGTCATTATTATGGAGGAGATGCTGCCCACCAAACTGTCATTATTATGAGGCAACCATTGGAGGAGATGCTGCCACCAAACTGTCATTATTATGAGGCAACCCATTGGATGAGATGCTGCCACCAAACTGTCATTATGAGGCAGCCCATTGGAGGAGATGCTGCCCACCAAACTGTCATTATTATGAGGCAACCCATTGGAGGAGATGCTGCCCACCAAACTGTCATTATGAGGCAACCCATTGGAGGAGATGCTGCCCACCAAAACTGTCATTATGAGGCAACCATTGGAGGAGATGCTGCCCCCCAAAAACTGTCATTATGAGGCAACCCATTGGAGGAGATGCTGCCCACCAAACTGTCATTATGAGGCAACCATTGGAGGAGATGCTCCCCACCAAACTGTCATTATGAGGCAACCCATTGGAGGAGGTGCTGCCCACCAAACTGTCATTATGAGGCAACCATTGGAGGATATGTTGCACACTGTTGGATTCTCACTAAAAGTTTTTTGACCCATTTATCTCTGGTAGGCACCTTTTATTATTATTATTTTTTTTTTAATTTGTTTTGGTCGCTTTGAATCCAGTTTTGTATTGGTGAGGATATCTTCAGGGTAAGAGGGGGAGGGGAAGGGGTTGTGTCTAAGCGAGTCCAGATTGCACACACTCGCCGTGGAGGGAGTTACACGCTTGCAAGGGCGCAGGCTTTCAACGCCCTGCATGCACAGGAACTCGACCAAACCAGCCTTGCGATGGCACCATGTAAGATAACTCTTGTCCCATGATGAAGTAAACACGTGCCCATCTCTCCAAACCAATGCTGTTTATGACACCCAGGGGGCGTTTCCTCGTTTGTTGTGTGTGCTCTGTGCTGTCCTCACGGCTGTTCAGAGCAAGCCCTTAGTTCTGAGAAGCAGGGGAGTTTACAGCTCTCCACAGCTGCAGAGGCCAAGCCGTGAATGCAGGTCAAGGAAAGGGGTGTTTTTGCAGGCTGCTCCCACAGCCAGCTAACGTGCTGTACTCGACCAACTGAATGTCATCTGTGTACAGCCGGTCTGGCAGCAATGTGTTCGGCATTGATGAGCGGCCATTACAAATGGGGCTCTTAGTTTGATAATCAGTGGTTGTCATGAAAAATGTAATATATCTGTGCTCTTGAGATGACTGAATAGGCGAATTCCCGACAATTCTTTTAATACCAAACTCGACTAGGTTTATTTTCTTGTAGATAATGTAGATACGGCATGAAAGCTTGTACACAAGAGGTCAGGCGATATTCAAACAATGACAACACACACACACAATTGTGCATGAATGACGTCATCACTTTCTGGGAACTTAATTTTCCCTAGTTAACTAGTACACAAGTTTGATACATGCCTCTGCTTGGACTACAACAACAAAAATGTTGGGTCAGAAATGTGTAAGGCTTGTTTGTTCGGCCCTATAACTAAGTGTCTCGAATGGGACAGAAAAATAAAGCTGTGTCCTGTATGGTAGTCGATTCAGTGTCATAACCAGCAGTCGTCATGACCATGTGTTTGTTTCATCATGGGAGCAAGAGTTACCCAACTTGTTTGTTGTTTACTGTCCCCTGTCTCATCTAGATTTCCTTTGATACTGTGGAAGTTTAAAGCTGAAAATGATGATAAGGTGACAATGACGATGTGGGCGTGGTCTTCCGTCCTCAGCTGGCAGAGGTGACGGCCGACCTGATGGAAGAGAACACCACCTCCACCCAGGCCAGTGAGATGCTGGAGGCTGAGTCTGCGGAGCGCATGCGACTGGAGAAGGAACTCAAAGAGCTGCAGGTGGGTTCCCTCGTTCTCTCTCTGTTCTCTGTCTGTGTGCCTGCCTGTCTGGCTCTTTGTTTGCCCTCTGCTTTGTTTCTTTGTTTTTCATGTTCCCACATGCATATGCACACACACACACACACACAAACACACGCACACACACACACACACACACACACACACACACACACACACACACACACACACACACACACACACATGGATATCGCGGCACTTCTGCAGACATTCGTGAGACTAGTTCAGGTGGTGGGCAAATATGTAGGTGAACATGATTTGTTCAGCCATTTTTCTGGTTGTATGTCATGCAAAGGCTTCATCTTTTGCGGGGCAATACAATGTCTTGCGTGTCACATAGTGTGAATCGGGGCAAGAGGTTTGAGGAAGGTGCCGTTGTCAACTGTTGGAGATGGGAGTGGATTGAAAAGACTGCCGAAGTCAGCAATTTTTATCAGCAGTTTCCAACTTGTTTTGGGAAAGCGAATAAGCTGGGAATGGCGCATCGTTACTTGCTGAGTTTGTTGAATGGAGCTGAACTGTGCCATGATGGTTTGGACAGTACTCTTCGAACACATGCACAACCAGAAGTCTGTGGATGCTGTAAGAGCACTGGATTATAATCAGAGCAGACTGTAGATCTTGATGGGATTAATGTGTTTATTCCTCACGCCACCCATGTCATCCCCTTCCTTTTCCTTTTAACAAAAAAAAAAAAAAAAAAAGAAAATTAAACAGCATGCATTGATTTCGTCTGACCATGTGATGGCTTGGATAAGTGAGAAGTCATGTGGTCAGCTTGATAGTAAACAACAAGAAATGAGAAGCACAGTAATTGTGCCACAATTAAAGATGATGTTCTTTCATTACCAAGCTATATGCATGGCTGTTGAGAGGCATACTGGTTTAAAAAAAAAAGAAATTCATTAAATTTAAATGTGTGTGCCTCTGTGTAAGCATGTGTGTGTGTGTGTGTGTGCATGCATATGTGTGCGTGCATGTGCAGTAAGTCTTTTTTTGTTGCTTATCACACGAAGGGTTTTCATAACTGCTGAAGTTCCTGTTCGATTGGGTGGGGATTTGGCTTCTCTGGACCCCCCACCAGCTGCCCCTGGGCCCCACCAGGCTCTAGACAGCTCCTGGCCCCCCCCTGAGTTTTCAAATGAGCTGTTCTCCAACATCACAACACAACTTGAATTCAAAGAGATAGGTGCTAGAGTCAGATAACTGAATTCCTTCCCCCTCCCCATTATCCCCTAAAAGCCCCCTGCTTCCCCACACAGCTGATTCTATCCATCATAACGTTAATGTATCGGTGACGTATCGCCGCCATTGGTCTGTATGATGTCTTCCAGACGCGGCCCATTAATCAGCTCCATTTCCTCTCCCGGCATGGGAGCATGCTGCACAAGTGATGAGATGATTGGATGTACAGTCAATTAACTACCCCCCCCCCCCCCCCCCCCCCCCCCCCCCACTCCCTGCCCCCTGAGGATAGGTTATCAGGGTTACTTACCTGCCGGGAGTTCATACCTGAAGTTTCTTTCTTTCTTCATCACGTTGGCCTGCTGTAGACTTCTTTTTCTTCTTTGTGAACCCTTGTCTACATTCAGTTTTTTTTTTCTTGATTTTTATTACAAATATCAAGATTTCAAAGTCATTTCAGAAATCCCTTTTTTTTTCTTAGCGCTTTAAAAAAAGCCACCAACCAACCAATAAACAATAGGAATACAATTTTGAAAAAAATATTTTGTTTTGAAACTGTGGTCAAAAGTCACCAAATATAGACAAAATGATGAAGGCAGATGTAAAGCAGCCCGGACAGGATTCGAGTGTGAAGAAGACGAGGTATGAGGAAGGGAAGCTTGTCTGGGTGCTGTTAGCATGGGGAATAGGGAATGGTGGAACCTCTCAGTGATGACCTCAAAACATCTTTCCACTTGGATCCTTAAAGTATGGGAGTCTTTAATGGAAGGTGAACCTAGTCAAAAGATGAACATGTTCCAGGAAATAAGTCTTTAAAAGGGAGGGACATTACTCAGTAGAGAGGGGTATGGGGGGAGGGATTGGGACGTGGGAGGGAGCTTACTGATGAGCTGTTTGACGGAGAGATTGTGACTTAAAGGTGATGAAAGCTTTTCATCTGATCAAAAGGAGAAGAAAGAGCAGAAACAGGCTTCCTCTTGTGGGGTCTGACAGCAGCAATAGGTGAGGGGAGGTTGCCAACTTCCTGTGTCTCACTGTCGCTTGCACAGCCTGTTGGGAAGAGCTGTATAATTATATAGATGCACAAGATGGATGGGACAAGATAAAAATTGAAGTAAATACAAAATCGTGTGATTCAGTTTTTTTCCAGTAACCAAGGCAAATACACATTAAAGCAAAGATCTTCAGCAGGATGAAAGATGGGATGTGTTTTAAGAGAAAAAACTAAGAATCCTGATTTTGTTCCACCATGGTACCTGCTGCTTGGAGTCAAAGGCTACATACCAAGAGAAATACAAGTGGCAGTGATAGGGGCCTATAGAGCCACAGGTCACACACATAGAGACACAGGTAATGGGGGGGGGGGGGGGGGGGGGGGTGTAGGTGATGGGGCAGGGGAGAAGGGAGGGCAAGCTGGAGGAGCAGGCAGTGATTACTCCATCAGGGGTGTCTGGCAAACTGGAGGAGATTATTGCATCTTTATGACCTGAGGCAGGCTAAACTCGGGGTGGAATGAGAAGAGGGATGAGTAGGGGGCAAGGGAGGGGGGGGGGGGGGGGGGGGGTTGGGGAGATAAAGATTATCCTGCAGGTGAAAGAGGGAGGGGGGGAATGAGAAGGGATCCCCAAGAGTTGTAACTGTGCTGTTTTTAGAAGTCAGTCTGACATGGGTATCTGTAAAGGTTACTTAATGGATGCTGGAAGGTAGCTGGGGTTATTTTTCTTCATTTTAGTTTTACTTTTTATTTCTTGCCCATGTTTAACTGATTACATAGTTGTTGGTACATCAGAAGTGGAATTCCTTTTTTTTCCTCATTGTTCTTCTTGATGGTGGTTATGTATAAAGAGACCGTTGTTTGCCAATGTCAGGTTCTTCAAAAAGGTGGGAAGAAGCTTGGGGGAGATGATGATGATGACAACGATGGGGATCGTAAATAAGGTTTTGATAACAGTAATCACATGTGATTGTTAAGTTGGGAGACTAAGTATTCACCTTTAAAGGGACAGAATGAAAAAAAAACTCAAAAAGATGTGATGGTGATTGTGATTATGAGGTAATTGGTGGCTAATAATGGTGATGATAATTACAATATCAGTGATACGTATGATGCTATTTTCACAAACCAGACACTCCTGTTACAAGCCACAGATTAGATGAGCTCAGATAGAAGATGTAATGATGTTGATGATGATGATGATGATGAGAAGATGATGTTTTCATGCTAATTTCACAGACCAGATATTTCACCCTTGAGGTGAAAGGACAAAAAACCTAAAGCAGTAGAAATGATGATGATGATGATGACAGGCTATTTCCACTGGACAAGCATATACTATTGAGGTGACAGAATGAAAATATGGGAGTAACACTGCTGATGATAATAACGGTCTATTTTTACAGGACAGGCACTCATGATTGAAGAGACAGAATGAAAATGTACACCAGGAAGTGATGATGTTAATGGGATGAAGATGGTGATGTCCTGCTATTGTCCACAGGCCAAGTTATGGGTGTTGTGGTGACAGAATGAAAATGTACACATGACAGTGAAGATGAGGATGAAGATGGTGATGTCCTGCTATTGTCCACAGGCCAAGTTATGGGTGTTGTGGTGACAGAATGAAAATGTACACATGACAGTGAAGATGAGGATGAAGATGGTGATGTCCTGCTATTGTCCACAGGCCAAGTTATGGGTGTTGTGGTGACAGAATGAAAATGTACACATGACAGTGAAGATGAGGATGAAGATGGTGATGTCCTGCTATTGTCCACAGGCCAAGTTATGGGTGTTGTGGTGACAGAATGAAAATGTACACATGACAGTGAAGATGAGGATGAAGATGGTGATGTCCTGCTATTGTCCACAGGCCAAGTTATGGGTGTTGTGGTGACAGAATGAAAATGTACACATGACAGTGAAGATGAGGATGAAGATGGTGATGTCCTGCTATTTTCCACAGGCCAAGTTATGGGTGTTGTGGTGACAGAATGAAAATGTTCATGTGGCAGTGAAGATGAGGATGAAGATGGTGGTGTCCTGCTATTTTCCACAGGCCAAGTACTCACCGTTGAAGCGCCAGAATGAAAAACTACACATGGAGGTGATGATGTTAATGTGGATGATGATGGTGATGTCCTGCTATTGTCCACAGGCCAAGTACTCACCGTTGAAGCGACAGAATGAAAAACTACACATGGAAGTGATGCAGTCACGTGTGTGGCAGGCTCAGTCCATGGAGGATGAACTGGATGATGAAGTGGATGGTTAGTGTGTGTGTGTGTGTGTGTGTGTGTGTGTGTGTGTGTGTGTGTGTCACTGTGTTTGGTAATGTGTGTGTTTGTGTGTGTATGTGTATGCACGTGTGTGTGTGTCTGTATTTGTGTGTGTGTCACTGTGTGTGGGGTAATGTGTGTGTTTGCATGTATGTATGTGTGTGTGTGTGTGTGTTTGTATGTGTGTTCACGTGTGTGTGTGTGTGTGTGTGTCACTGTGTGTGGGGTAATGTGTGTGTTTGCATGTATGTGTGTGTGTGTGTGTGTGTGTGTGTGTGTGTGTGTGTGCGCATGCACATGCACATGCTCAGGCACACGTGTGTTTATGTGTCTGTGTATATGTGTGTATATAAGTATGTAACTCGGACTCGGACTTTGTCACAAGAACCCTTAGGGGTATGTACACACAACATAAGCAATGACCTAACAATGCACTAGATCATGCTTTACTTTAGAACCATGATTAATATTGGCCGGCACATGGTGCCAGTTGTGTTTTCATATTTTTGCAGTCATTGACATATTTTGCAGTATGGATTTGTAGATTGTCACAGCAGAGCAGGACATTGTTTATGTAGGTTTGGGTCGGTTGCATCCTGAGACAGCTGTTCAGGTTGTGTGTGAGTGTGTGTGTGTGTGGTGTGTGTGTGTGAGTGTGTGTGTGTGTGTGTGTGTGTGTGGTGTGTGTAGTAGCTTGTATTTGGGGCAGCTTGGACCATATCATGTGCTGCACATTTTTATGTCTTCTTTTTTAACAGTTGTGTATCAACCTCTTTCTGATTGTTGGTCCATCCTGAGAACTGACAGAATCTGTTGAGTTAGTTTGTGTCTTTGTTTGATTTTCGTTCTTGTTGTATGGGTGTAGTTCGTAGTTTCTTGTAAATTTGTGGTAACAATTTTGTCTTGACCAACTCTTTTTTACTTTTGGTTCCCAGAAGTCTGTGTGTTTAGATTCTAGTTCTTTTGCAGGTTATTCATTCTTACAATATTAAATGCTGATTTATTGTTCCAGGTGTGATTCATTTTAGATGCGTCATAATTTTTTTGCATCAGTAAGTGAATATAGAATCATAAAGTCTAGGATTTACATGGGTATCGATAAAAAACAACAGGTTTTAGACTGATGAATGTTGAAAGAATAAAAATGTCAGGGCTACAGAATGATAGTGTCTAGGTTTACATGGGTACTGATAAAAAAAACAACAGCAACAGGTTTTAGACTGATGAATGTTGAAAGAATAAAAATGTCAGGGCTACAGAATGATAGTGTCGAGGTTTATCTGGGTTTTTAAATCAGTAGTGAAACAATTATGATAATGAGTTTTGGGAACAAATTATTTTGTGTTTGTTTTGCATGGTAATAAAGACAGAACGATATTCAGATTTTAGATGGACAAATAATGGCAGAGTCATAAACGTATTCATTTTAGTCGAGTGTTTGAGGTGAAATGAGTGACGATCAGAATGATGATGTGTGGATTTCAGATGGTGGAGTGAGGTGTACAATCACATGTTTCCTGTTTCAGGGGGGTCCTCAGTGTACAAGGAGCGGTGCCAGAAACTGCTGCGAGAGCTGCAGATGACCAAGAAGCAGATGCAGCAGCAGCACGAAGAGGACTTGGAGCAGGAGCTGTCGTCACGCAAAATGGTGGAGAAACGAGTGAGTGGTGGTTGGATAGCGCCATATCCCTGTACAGTGAGTGGTGGTTGGATAGCGCCATATCCCTGTACAGTGTGAGTGGTGGTTGGATAGCGCCATATCCCTGTACAGTGTGAAGGGTGGTTGGATAGCGCCATATCCCTGTACAGTGTGAGTGGTGGTTGGATAGCGCCATATCCCTGTACAGTGTGAAGGGTGGTTGGATAGCGCCATATCCCTGTACAGTGTGAAGGGTGGTTGGATAGCACCATATCCCTGTACAGTGTGAGTGGTGGTTGGATAGTGCCATATCCCTGTACAGTGTGAGTGGTGGTTGGATAGCGCCATATCCCTGTACAGTGTGAGTGGTGGTTGGATAGCGCCATATCCCTGTACAGTGTGAAGGGTGGTTGGATAGCGCCATATCCCTGTACAGTGTGAGTGGTGGTTGGGTAGCGCCATATCCCTGTACAGTGTGAGTGGTGGTTGGATAGCATCATATCCCTGTACAGTGTGAGTGGTGGTTGGGTAGCGCCATATCCCTGTACAGTGTGAGTGGTGGTTGGGTAGCGCCATATCCCTGTACAGTGTGAGTGGTGGTTGGGTAGCGCCATATCCCTGTACAGTGTGAGTGGTGGTTGGGTAGCGCCATATCCCTGTACAGTGTGAGTGGTGGTTGGGTAGCGCCATATCCCTGTACAGTGTGAGTGGTGGTTGGATAGCGCCATATCCCTGTACAGTGTGAGTGGTGGTTGGTTGCGCCATATCCCTGTACAGTGTGAGTGGTGGTTGGATAGCGCCATATCCCTGTACAGTGTGAGTGGTGGTTGGATAGCGCCATATCCCTGTACAGTGTGAGTGGTGGTTGGGTAGCGCCATATCCCTGCACAGTGTGAAACAGGCTCAGAGAGCTATACTGAAGCATCTGAAGACACCTGCTGTGCTTGCCTTTTCCACACTGACTCCACAGCTTTGGGTGCATTCATCCAGTTTGGGTGTGCTTGATCAGAAAGATGAAAATGAACTGTTCACATGCTGTGTATCTATTAATAGTAAGGTTGTGGCCATGGGTTGCTTGGCTGGTTGTTGACAGGCAGTGGATAGATGGAAAGACACACAGGGAAGGAAGAGGAAGGTTGAAGGAGGGGATGGAGGGGGAGGGAAATGGGAATAAGAGGGAGGGGGGATAGGTTGATGATGTATGTGAATACTTGCTGAAGGAGATGTGGATTTTCCATCCATAGTTTTAAGATACAGCATCTTAGACATCATTGAATATTGTCAGGAAACAAATGGCAGGGAGTTGTTCCAGTTGTTTGCATTCTCTTGCTGGCATTCCTTGGCATGGGTCGGGTATGTGCTGGGTTACAAATGTGAGTCGACTGAAATATTTCCTTCTGTAAGAGAAGGAGCATGTACACGGTTGTCATCCTCGTATCATTTTGGCATCCACTCTTCGTCTGTGGTGGAACTTGTCTCCTTTTCTGAAAGATAAAGATTTTTGTGTTGGAAGGTGCCCTCTATCTACAGGCAGTTGTCAGACACCTGTGTGCTGTATAACAGCTGTAGGACGAAGACCTTAATGTCTGATTAATGACCACTTTATTGGCCGAGACCCAAGTAGGGTATGATGATCATGTTTACTGCTACATAGTTCAGTGGTGGTAGAACTTCTCATTGTAGTTGTAATTTGTGTGTGTGTGTGTGTGTGTGTGTGTGTGTGTGTGTGTGTGTGTGTGTGTGTGTGTATGTGTGTGTGTGTGTGTGCTCTGATTCTTTTCATCATCAGCACCAGCATTACATGTGTGTCTGTATTATCATTGTTTGTTTTTTTTTAATCATAGCTGCATCGTGCATCTTTCTCATCATCATTACATCCACATTAGCAACAGCACATCAGCCTCGTAATCACCATCAGCGCCATCATCATCTCCCTGCATCATGTGGGCAGCTGCACGAAGCGGTGGAGGAGGCGGAGGAGCAGCGACGGCAGGTGCAGGTGGGCAAGAAGAAGACGCAGCGCCTGACGGCGGAGATGCAGGACATCAAGCGCCTCCTGGAGGAGCAGATGGCACGCAACAACGAACTGGAACGCAAACAACGCAGGTGAGTTTCAGTGCCAGTCAGTGGACTTGGCAGCAGGAGCCAGTGGTTTCATACTGTGGTCAACACTGTGGTCAACACTGTGGTCAACACTCGTGCAGTCAGAATTGTCTGAGTGAAAGCTTGAAAGGAAGAGAGATGTTTGCCCTTATTTCTGTCAAAGTCCTGCAAATTCTTTCAAAACAGCTTTGCGTAAGAATCTGGTAGTGGATATGATTCGGTATGCATGTGTCTGTCTGTGTCACAGTGATGTTAGTGACAACAAATCCTATATTGACGCACCTGTATCACCCCAATAACTGATTTGTTGGTGTGCATTACGCCTGTGTTGTCTGTGTCACAGTGATGTTAGTGACCAACAAATCCTTATGATCCACCTGTATACCCCAATAACTGATTTGTTGGTGTGCATTACGCCTGTGTCTGTCTGTGTCACAGTGATGTTAGTGACCAACAAATCCTTATTGATCCACCTGTATCACCCCAATAACTGATTTGTTGGTGTGCATTACGCCTGTGTCTGTCTGTGTCACAGTGATGTTAGTGACCAACAAATCCTTATTGATCCACCTGTATCACCCCAATAACTGTTTTTGTTGGTGTGCATTACGCCTGTGCATGCAGGGGTGGGATGTGTGAGTATGTGTGTGTGTAAATGCATTTATGTACATGGTTGTGTGTGTACATGTGTGCGCTACAAGCAACCTTACCTTACTTACCTTACCTTACCTTACCTTACCTTACATGTGTGTGTGTAAACAATCCAGTTGTCCATTCTTACGGTGGGTTATAGTACTGCTGTAAAGCCACTTTGTGATTCAGTTGGAAGAAATGCTCTCACTTGGATTTTGGGGTTGTTGAAAATGGAAAACATCTTTTCATGATAACAGTCATCTTGATCATTAAACTGATTACGGTAACTGTGATGATGAGTATGATGACCCTCTTTCTCTCACGCTTCTCATGACATCAGTCATGATGATCACTGAAATGATTATGGTCGTTAGCATGCTGATCATGATGACCGTGTCTCTCTGACAGGTTCGACAGTGAACTGGGCATGGCCCATGAGGATGTTCGGGAGGAGAAGCAGATGCGGGAGAAGCTTCAGCGTGAGCGGGACCAGCTGCTGTCGGAGAAGTACAGCTGGAGCAGACCATCCAAAACCTGCGCATGGACCAGCAGTCCGCCGCCGAGAAGGCCGAGCGCCTTGACAAGGAGCTCAATGACATCCTGGTTTCGGCAAGGACAATTCAGAGGTGAGTGGAGATGGGGGGGGGGGGGAGAAGAGTTGGGATGGTTGGGGGGGGGGGGGGGTAAGAATGGGTAGGGATAAGGTTAGGGGGGAATGAGGGAGGGGGAGGAGAAGAGTTGGGATAGGGGGGTAAGAATGGGTAGGGATAAGGTTAGGGGAGAATGGGGGAGGGGGGAGAAGAGTTGGGATAGGGGGTAAGAATGGGTAGGGATAAGGTTAGGGGAAATGAGGGAGGGGGAGGAAAAGAGTTGGGATAGGGGTAAGAATGGGTAGGGGTAAGGTCAGGGGAGAATGAGGGAGGGGGGAGGAGAAGAGTTGGGATAGGGGGGGGGGGGGGGGGTGAAGAATGGGTAGGGATAAGGTTAGGGGGGAATGAGGGAGGGGGGAGAAGAGTTGGGATAGGGGGGGGGGGGGGGGGGGTAAGAATGGGTAGGGATAAGGTTAGGGGGGAATGAGGGAGGGGGGAGGAGAAGAGTTGGGATAGGGGGGGGGGGGGGGTAAGAATGGGTAGGGATAAGGTTAGGGGGGAATGAGGGAGGGGGGAGGAGAAGAGTTGGGATAGGGGGGGGGGGGGGGGGGTTAAGAATGGGTAAGGGTAAGGTTAGGGGGGAATGAGGGAGGGGGGAGGAGAAGAGTTGGGATAGGGGGGGGTAAGAATGGGTAGGCTAGGGATAAGGTTAGGGGGGAATGAGGGAGGGGGGAGGAAAAGAGTTGGGATTGGGGGGGGGGGGGGGGGGTAAGAATGGGTAGGGGTAAGGTTAGGAGGGGATGAGGGAGGGGTCTAAAAGGTGTGATGGGTTATGGTGATTTCAGTGCAACAAATTTTCACTTATTGTTGTTATAATGCTTAGAATTGTATGTTTATGTTTGTGTGTCTGTCTGTAGCTGTATACATCCATAGGAACATGAAGTGAGGTGTGTTTGTGTGTCTGTCTGTGGCTGTATACATCCATAGGAACATGAAGTGAGGTGTGTTTGTGTGTCTGTCTGTGGCTGTATACATCCATAGGAACATGAAGTGAGGTGTGTTTGTGTGTCTGTCTGTGGCTGTATACATCCATAGGAACATGAAGTGAGGTGTGTTTGTGTGTCTGTCTGTGGCTGTATACATCCATAGGAACATGAAGTGAGGTGTGTTTGTGTGTCTGTCTGTGGCTGTATACATCCATAGGAAACATGAAGTGAGGTGTGTTTGTGTGTCTGTCTGTAGCTGTATACATCCATAGGAACATGAAGTGAGGTGTGTTTGTGTGTCTGTCTGTAGCTGTATACATCCATAGGAACATGAAGTGAGGTGTGTTTGTGTGTCTGTCTGTGGCTGTATACATCCATAGGAACATGAAGTGAGGTGTGTTTGTGTGTGTCTGTGGCTGTATACATCCATAGGAACATGAAGTGAGGTGTGTTTCAACTTTGTGTGTCTGTCTGTAGCTGTATACATCCATAGGAACATGATGTGAGGTGTGTTTGTGTGTCTGTCTGTGGCTGTATACATCCATAGGAACATGAAGTGAGGTGTGTTGGGAGAATATGAAAGGTCATAGGTCAGGGAAAATATTAGTTGCCAAGTGAGGTGATTGCAGGCAGAACTCCAAACAAATCGGAAAAAGTTGTGAAAATAATTCTCCCGGACAACGCGGACAAACAAATGACAAGACAAAACACGACGCGTTTCGACCTCTCAGGTCTTCTTCAGGCAAGATAAACAACACTGAGGACAACGAAAATGAACAACGAGCAATCACTTATCTTTGTCAAATTCGTACACCTAGGGACACTTCTTTTAGAATGTTGGGACTTGCATGATGTGAGACACAGCAGATTCCATGAAAACTTTGTTCAGAGATGTTCCACCTGATGCAGTCTTTGAATTCTTGAAAGAGATTAACATTTTTCATCAGATCTGAGATTTTATAGTGGAAAGGGTTTTTTTTATCAAAATTTCGGGTAGGTTTTTAGAAGATGTATTTTAAAGATTTGTGTGAATGAATGACTTGTGTGTTGATTTTAGCGCGGTGACAGCCCTGATATGGCCCTTTGTGGTCGGCTGGGCTATAAGCAACATTACCTCACCTTACCTTACTATGTGTCCATTTTTTATTTGATGTTTAATGTGTGTGTGTACATGTCTGAATGTTTTGTAACTGGGCATACACGCATGTTGGTGCGTTGTGTACAGGTGGTGTCATTGAAGCATGTTGGTGCGTGGTGTGTACAGGTGGTGTCATTGAAGCGTGTTGGTGCGTGGTGTATACAGGTGGTGTCATTGAAGCATGTTGGTGCGTGGTGTATACAGGTGGTGTCATTGAAGCGTGTTGGTGCGTGGTGTATACAGGTGGTGTCATTGAAGCATGTTGGTGCGTGGTGTATACAGGTGGTGTCATTGAAGCATGTTGATGCGTGGTGTATACAGATGGTGTCATTGAAGCATGTTGGTGCGTGGTGTATACAGGTGGTGTCATTGAAGCATGTTGGTGCGTGGTGTATACAGGTGGTGTCATTGAAGCATGTTGGTGCGTGGTGTATACAGGTGGTGTCATTGAAGCGTGTTGGTGCGTGGTGTATACAGGTGGTGTCATTGAAGCATGTTGGTGCGTGGTGTATACAGGTGGTGTCATTGAAGAGTGTTGGTGCGTGGTGTATACAGGTGGTGTCATTGAAGCATGTTGGTGCGTGGTGTATACAGGTGGTGTCATTGAAGCATGTTGGTGCGTGGTGTATACAGGTGGTGTCATTGAAACATGTTGGTGCGTGGTGTATACAGGTGGTGTCATTGAAGCGTGTTGGTGCGTGGTGTATACAGGTGGTGTCATTGAAGCGTGTTGGTGCATGGTGTATACAGGTGGTGTCATTGAAGCATGTTGGTGCGTGGTGTATACAGGTGGTGTCATTGAAGCATGTTGGTGCGTGGTGTATACAGGTGGTGTCATTGAAGCGTGTTGGTGCATGGTGTATACAGGTGGTGTCATTGAAGCATGTTGGTGCGTGGTGTATACAGGTGGTGTCATTGAAGCATGTTGGTGCGTGGTGTATACAGGTGGTGTCATTGAAGCGTGTTGGTGCGTGGTGTATACAGGTGGTGTCATTGAAGCATGTTGGTGCGTGGTGTATACAGGTGGTGTCATTGAAGTGTGTTGGTGCGTGGTGTATACAGGTGGTGTCATTGAAGCATGTTGGTGCGTGGTGTATACAGGTGGTGTCATTGAAGTGTGTTGGTGCGTGGTGTATACAGATGGTGTCATTGAAGCATGTTGGTGCGTGGTGTATACAGGTGGTGTCATTGAAGCATGTTGGTGCGTGGTGTATACAGGTGGTGTCATTGAAGTGTGTTGGTGCATGGTGTACAGGTGGTGTCCTTGAAGCGTGTTGGTGCGTGGTGTATACAGGTGGTGTCATTGAAGTGTGTTGGTGCGTGGTGTATACAGGTGGTGTCATTGAAGCATGTTGGTGCGTGGTGTATACAGGTGGTGTCCTTGAAGCGTGTTGGTGCGTGGTGTATACAGGTGGTGTCATTGAAGTGTGTTGGTGCGTGGTGTACAGGTGGTGTCATTGAAGCGTGTTGGTGCGTGGTGTACAGGTGGTGTCCTTGAAGCGAGTGAAGCATGAACTGGAACTCAAGCTCCGAGAGCAGGAGGAGGAACTGGACGACCAGGCGGGACAGATACAGCAGCTGGAGCAGGTGAGGAAGCGGATGTGTTGCATCTGCACTGTGGATCATCCGTCATAGTTGGCGGGGGGGGGGGGGGGGGGGGGGGGGGATGCTGATTACCCTGTTGGTTAGAGAGCTCTGTTCAAGTTTATTTAACCTCCACATTAACCAAACCCAGCTCAGTGGTTTGGTGTTACAGGCGTGTTGTTATTTCATCACAGGATAACTACTTGTTTGTTGTTTGCTGGTCACTGTTCGCTGCCTCATTCAAAATTTCCCTTCAAAGACAGGGGTTTCAGTAGTATTTCGTTTTATCCGGCGACACAAACAGGGCATTGAAAAGTTTTCATCACTTGAGATTTTAACTTGTGTCGGGCATGAAGCTCTGTGGTGCATTCCATGTCATGTGCCACTCACAATGAAACATATTCTTTTAGAGTGTTGGGACTTGCACGATGTGAGACACAAACATTTTACAGCAGATTCCATGAAAACCTTGTTCAGAGACGTTCCTCCTGACGTGATCTTTGAGTTCTTGAAAGAGATTAACATTTTTCATCGAATCTGAGATTTTACATTGGAAGGATTTTTAACAAACTTTCGGATGGGTTTTTCGATGTATTTTAAAGAATTGTGTGAATGACTGACTTGTGGGTTGATTTTAGCATGGTGACAGCCCTGATGTGGCCCTTTGCGGTCGGCTGGGCTATAAGCAACATTATCTTATCTTATGAAGCTTTTTTGCACTACTGTGAGTGCAACTGTCAGACTTAACTGCCATAGTGTTCCCCATGGCAGCCAGCGATTTCAACAACTCCATGAGCACAGAGGCTGGTATTGTGATAGTAAAGTTTTAGTGCATGAAGTAGCCGGACTTCTGTGGAAGAATCTTGATGCGTTTCTGCTTTACTTTCATTATTGAATTGCGGACATTATTCATGACATACTATAGGAGCTTTTATGAGTCGGTGAAATTTAGCATCAGCCCCTTTCACATCAGTTACATTTTGTCTGTGATCTTCATATCACTGTTGGGTGCCAACCTTAATGTAGCTGTCATTACATTCAAATTCCTGACTTTGCCATGTTATTAATGCCCCTTCCCTCCCCTCCTTATCCCGTTCTCTGTTTCTCTGTCGTGTCTGAGAATAAAATATCATCCATCATCCAAACGGACAGCCATGTTGAATTTCCATCTAACTTGTCTTTTATCCTTTAAATCCAGACCATTTCTTGCTTTTGGAATCTCTGCCAAAGCAGATACGGCAGACAGACAGGGATAGCCGTCCCAAAAGAGCAGGGGTAGGGGACCTGACCAGCTCTCCACTGTTACCACCAGAATGACAACATCTAAAGCAGCGAAAAAAGCCAGCATTTTTATGGTGGAGTCCTGGCGAGATTCGAACTCTGAAGCACTGGTCGCATGAATTCCAAGCTTGTTGCCTGTGCCTGTGGGTGTGGTGGGGGTCATTGGGGTCAAACAGCTCCCCCACCTTCAGGACATTGTGTGGCACTGACTTCCTATTTCCTGTCACACTGGTTGACTCTGGCCCTGTTTTCCTGTCACACTGGTTGACTCTGGCCCTGTTTTCCTGTCTCTCTGGTTGACTCTGGCCCTGTTTTCCTGTCTCTCTTGTTGACTCTGGCCCTGTTTTCCTGTCTCTCTGGTTGACTCTGGCCCTGTTTTCCTGTCTGTCTGGTTGACTCTGGCCCTGTTTTCCTGTCTCTCTGGTTGACTCTGGCCCTGTTTTCCTGTCACTCAGGTTGACTCTGGCCCTGTTTTCCTGTCTTTCTGGTTGACTCTGGCCCTGTTTTCTGTCACTCAGGTTGACTCTGGCCCTGTTTTCCTGTCACTCTGGTTGACTCTGGCCCTGTTTTCCTGTCTCTCAGGTTGACTCTGGCCCTGTTTTCCTGTCACTCAGGTTGACTCTGGCCCTGTTTTCCTGTCTCTCTGGTTGACTGGGGCCCTGTTTTCCTGTCACTCAGGTTGACTCTGGCCCTGTTTTCCTGTCACTCAGGTTGACTCGGGCCCTGTTTTCCTGTCTCTCAGGTTGACTCGGGCCCTGTTTTCCTGTCACTCAGGTTGACTCTGGCCCTGTTTTCCTGTATCTGGTTGACTCTGACCCTGTTTTCCTGTCACTCTGGTTGACTCTGGCCCTGTTTTCCTGTCTCTCAGGTTGACTCGGGCCCTGTTTTCCTGTCACTCAGGTTGACTCTGGCCCTGTTTTCCTGTCACTCAGGTTGACTCTGGCCCTGTTTTCCTGTCTCTCTGGTTGACTCTGGCCCTGTTTTCCTGTCTCTCTTGTTGACTCTGGCCCTGTTTTCCTGTCTCTCTGGTTGACTCTGGCCCTGTTTTCCTGTCACTCAGGTTGACTCTGGCCCTGTTTTCCTGTCACACTGGTTGACTCTGGCCCTGTTTTCCTGTCACACTGGCTGACTCTGGCCCTGTTTTCCTGTCTCTCTGGTTGACTCTGGCCCTGTTTTCCTGTCTCTTGTTGACTCTGGCCCTGTTTTCCTGTCTCTCTGGTTGACTCTGGCCCTGTTTTCCTGTCTCTCTGGTTGACTCTGGCCCTGTTTTCCTGTCTCTCTGGTTGACTCTGGCCCTGTTTTCCTGTCTCTCTTGTTGACTCTGGCCCTGTTTTCCTGTCACACTGGTTGACTCTGGCCCTGTTTTCCTGTCTCTCTGGTTGACTCTGGCCCTGTTTTCCTGTCTCTCTGGTTGACTCTGGCCCTGTTTTCCTGTCAGTGGTTGACTCTGGCCCTGTTTTCCTGTCTCTCTTGTTGACTCTGGCCCTGTTTTCCTGTCTCTCTAGTTGACTCTGGCCCTGTTTTCCTGTCTCTCAGGTTGACTCTGGCCCTGTTTTCCTGTCTCTCTGGTTGACTCTGGCCCTGTTTTCCTGTCTCTCTTGTTGACTCTGGCCCTGTTTTCCTGTTCTCTCTTGTTGACTCTGGCCCTGTTCTCCTGTCTCTCTGGTTGACTCTGGCCCTGTTTTCCTGTCACTCTGGTTGACTCTGGCCCTGTTTTCTGTCACACTGGTTGACTCTGGCCCTGTTTTCCTGTCTCTCTGGTTGACTCTGGCCCTGTTTTCCTGTCTCTCTGGTTGACTCTGGCCCTGTTTTCTGTCTCTCTGGTTGACTCTGGCCCTGTTTTCCTGTCTCTTGGTTGACTCTGGCCCTGTTTTCCTGTCTGTCGGGTTGACTCTGGCCCTGTTTTCCTGTCTCTCTGGTTGACTCTGGCCCTGTTTTCCTGTCACTCAGGTTGACTCTGGCCCTGTTTTCCTGTGTCTCTGGTTGACTCTGGCCCTGTTTTCCTGTCACACTGGTTGACTCTGGCCCTGATTTCCTGTCTCTCTGGTTGACTCTGGCCCTGTTTTCCTGTCTCTTGTTGACTCTGGCCGTTTTCCTGTCTCTCTGGTTGACTCTGGCCCTGTTTTTCTGTCTCTCTGGTTGACTCTGGCCCTGTTTTCCTGTCTCTCTGGTTGACTCTGGCCCTGTTTTCCTGTCTCTTGTTGACTCTGGCCGTTTTCCTGTCTCTCTGGTTGACTCTGGCCCTGTTTTCCTGTCTCTCTGGTTGACTCTGGCCCTGTTTTCCTGTCTCTCTGGTTGACTCTGGCCCTGTTTTCCTGTCTCTCTGGTTGACTCTGGCCCTGTTTTCCTGTCTCTCTGGTTGACTCTGGCCCTGTTTTCCTGTCACACTGGTTGACTCTGGCCCTGTTTTCCTGTCTCTCTTGTTGACTCTGGCCCTGTTTTCCTGTCACACTGGTTGACTCTGGCCCTGTTTTCCTGTCACTCTGGTTGACTCTGGCCCTGTTTTCCTGTCACACTGGTTGACTCTGGCCCTGTTTTCCAGTCTCTCTGGTTGACTCTGGCCCTGTTTTCCTGTCTCTCTGGTTGACTCTGGCCCTGTTGTTCTGTCTCTCTTGTTGACTCTGGCCCTTGTTCTGGCTTAAAAAAAATTAAATGTAATTTTGTTTTTCTTTACTGGCGTCTACCATTTTTCTGCCTTTGCAGAGCCTTTTACTGCCTTTGTTCCTGAAACACTTATATACTTTTTTTTGGTTTTATTTGATAGCAGTTCAGGACAAGGCAGCATTTCTGTTGTAATCTGACAAGTAGGTAATGGAAAGCTCTTTGAGGTCAAGTAGGTAATGGAAAGCACTTTGAGGTCAAGTAGGTAATGGAAAGCACTTTGAGGTCAAGTAGGTAATGGAAAGCTCTTTGAGGTCAAGTAGGTCATGGAAAGCTCTTTGAGGTCAAGTAGGTCATGGAAAGCTCTTTGAGGTCAAGTAGGTCATGGAAAGCTCTTTGAGGTCAAGTAGGTCATGGAAAGCTCTTTGAGGTCAAGTAAGTCATGGAAAGCTCTTTGAGGTCAAGTAGGTCATGGAAAGCTCTTTGAGGTCAAGTAGGTCATGGAAAGCTCTTTGAGGTCAAGTAGGTAATGGAAAGCTCTCTGAGGTCAAGTAGGTAATGAAGAGCTCTTTGAGGTCAAGTAGGTCATGGAAAGCTCTTTGAGGTCAGCTTTTTTGTAATGATTGCAGCCAGAGACTTGAAAAGTTGACCATCCCCCTGTATTTATACACAGGTGACAATGACTGTTTTAACTGAATGACTTGTGGGATACTACTGACTACTGTTGATCATTGATCTGACTCCGCCGTTGTTGATGATATGCTTCATAGTTTAAAGTAAAATGAGACATTATTAGATGTTAAAAGTGCATGATGTGTACTCATTGTGTGGATAATGACTTAAGCTGAAGTTATAGTTAATATGTTTGCTTTTATTTTTAGGAGTATTTTCTCGATTTACAATTAAGTACATATGTTGATACAGCATATCTTATGTTGAAAAGAATTTTTTAAAAGTTTCAAAGATGAGATAGGGATTGTGGAAAGGCTGTAAATGAAAAGAGAGAGACCAGGCAAAAGAAAAATCATCAGGTTCATGTATGTGTGTGTTTGTACACAGACCAAACTGCGGCTGGAGATGAACATGGAGAAGATGAAGAAACAACACGTGACAGACATTGAGGAGAAAGAGGAGGAACTGGAAGACATGAGAACCAAGACGCAGAAGAAGGTGACACATGACGACATCCTCCCATTCTGTTTCAACTGTCGGTTCCCTCTTTGTGTGTTGTCGACCAGGGGTGTTGCTAAAACCAGTAATGTAAGACTATTTGGCCAGGACATCACAATTCTTACAGCCATTTTAAGTATTTTTAGGCCTGGAATGTCGGTGAATATTCAAAAGTCAGTTGATGGAAAGGAATTCACATAGAATGCAGTTGAAGCATTATCAGATACTTTTATTATGGTTATGGCTTCCTCACACATCTATCATCTTTTGAAGTTTGGTTTCCAATCCCTTTTTTCGTGCAATAAAGGGAAAAGACTGGCCAGGTATGAGACTAGGTTTCTTTGATTTCAACAGCAGTGTGTAACCTGTAAGCAAGAATTGCACACAAGTCATATTGCTACCTAGAATTAGACCTGGTCTCCCAACAAAAGAAAATGCACCACTCACTCGTAGCTTTCGACAGCCATCCGGCCATCTTCCTCAGCAATGCTGTTGCTGACTGAATGAACTAGATGGACCTACCCTGGTCACATGACCGAACCAGTGAAGAGTACACCGGGGGCAAGGTGTAGCGGCCCCGGTCCCTGTTGAGCTGGGGGGTTGGTGGCTGCGATGTAGATGGCCTCCTTGACCCCTCGCTGGAACCACTTGTTTTCTCTGTCCAGGATGTTGACATTGTCCGTGTCAAATTCGTGTTGCTCGGAGTGCAGGTGTGCTCCGACAGGTGAAGAGTCCCTCTTGTGTTCTGTAAGTCTCTTTTGGAGGGGATGTTCTGTTTCTCCGACATAGTGTTGGTTGTAGTCACGGCAGTCTATTCTGAATTGCACAGAAGGATTGTCAAAAATGCAAGCGTCAAAACAAGAATGCAGAAGTAGGGCACAGATTGCTGGGAATTTGGGAAGGAGAGTCGCTTGCTAAGCACAACGATGTTTGCACCTGACCTATGCTGAGCAGTGTGTACAGTCAGATGTTTACACCTTGCCCTATGCTGAGCAGTGTGTACAGTCAGATGTTTACACCTTGACCTATGCTGAGCAGTGTGTACAGTCAGATGTTGACACCTTGACCTATGCTGAGCAGTGTGTACAGTCAGATGTTTACACCTTGACCTATGCTGAGCAGTGTGTACAGTCAGATGTTTACACCTTGACCTATGCTGAGCAGTGTGTACAGTCAGATGTTGACACCTTGACCTATGCTGAGCAGTGTGTACAGTCACAAAACCAGATCCCGTACACCTGATGATTGTCTTCGCTCACATTTTTTTGATAAACCCACACAGCCTGTCTGATGTGTTTGTTACAGCCCTCAGGCCCACACAGCCTGTCTGATATGTTTGTTACAGTCCTCAGGCCCACACAGCCTGTCTGATGTGTTTGTTACAGCCCTCAGGCCCACACAGCCTGTCTGATGTGTTTGTTACAGCCCTCAGGCCCACACAGCCTGTCTGATGTGTTTGTTACAGCCCTCAGGCCCACACAGCCTGTCTGATGTGTTTGTTACAGCCCTCAGGCCCACACAGCCTGTCTGATGTGTTTGTTACAGCCCTCAGCCCTCAGGCCCACACAGCCTGTCTGATGTGTTTGTTACAGCCCTCAGGCCCACACAGCCTGTCTGATGTGTTTGTTACAGCCCTCAGGCCCACACAGCCTGTCTGATGTGTTTGTTACAGCCCTCAGCCCTCAGGCCCACACAGCCTGTCTGATGTGTTTGTTACAGCCCTCAGGCCCACACAGCCTGTCTGATGTGTTTGTTACAGCCCTCAGGCCCACACAGCCTGTCTGATGTGTTTGTTACAGCCCTCAGGCCCACACAGCCTGTCTGATGTGTTTGTTACAGCCCTCAGCCCTTAGGCCCACACAGCCTGTCTGATGTGTTTGTTACAGCCCTCAGGCCTCAGGCCCACACAGCCTGTCTGATGTGTTTGTTACAGCCCTCAGCCCTCAGGCCCACACAGCCTGTCTGATGTGTTTGTTACAGCCCTCAGGCCTCAGGCCCACACAGCCTGTCTGATGTGTTTGGTACAGCCCTCAGGCCTCAGGCCCACACAGCCTGTCTGATGTGTTTGGTACAGCCCTCAGCCCTCAGGCCCACACAGCCTGTCTGATGTGTTTGGTACAGCCCTCAGGCCCACACAGCCTGTCTGATGTGTTTGGTACAGCCCTCAGGCCCACACAGCCTGTCTGATGTGTTTGGTACAGCCCTCAGCCCTCAGGCCCACACAGCCTGTCTGATGTGTTTGGTACAGCCCTCAGGCCCACACAGCCTGTCTGATGTGTTTGGTACAGCCCTCAGCCCTCAGACTGACTGGACAGCATTTCTGTTTTGACAGTTTGAAAATATTTCCAGTTGTTTAGTGAGGGCGGATGTCCAGCTGGCAGTCCTGTATGAGCCAGTCGTAGTCAAGCTATCACAACACTGTCCTTTGAGTTTGAGGTGCTTGCGTTCTGGCTTCTGCAGTGGCTGGTGGGTGATGGATGAGGGAGGAGTGTTCCCGCCTCCCAGTCAGCACATGCAGACATGCAAGTGCCTGACCATCTACTCCTGCTGTGTTTTTCTCCTCACGTATCTCTTCCCATCACTGTGTGCCCAGGCCTGCTCGGTGAAGGATTCCTGGTAACTCGCGTCATCATTCTCCAGGCTGTGGAAAGAAAGCTGTAATGAGCGCACACCAGGATATTGTTCTTGACAGGAGATAGGTGTTGTTCAATCATTCACTGAAATATGTGATGGACATACAACAGCAATGTGCTTTTTTTGTGTGGATTGTTTTATTTACTTCACTTTTTGCATTATTTGACTATTTTTTGTGTTAACGCAAGATGAGAAAGAACCCCCCTATTTTTTGTTAACTTCAAAGGTGTAAGAATATTCATATACATGTGTGTGTGTGTGTGTGTGTGTGTGTGTGTGTGTGTGTGTGTGTGCTGTTATGGAGCTGTATTCTTTTGTTTGTTTGACTGTACTTCTTCTCTTTGGGATCTTGGTCCCACAGTAGACTACATCACACACCTTTGTGTTCAGGCTTTCTGACTGCATTTGATTCATAGTATCCTTTGCCCTATACACGGCTGTCAGTATCGTTCTGCGTTCTCTAGGAGTCAGCCTGTCTGTTATTTGTCTACAGCTGGTCTCTCTGCATCATATCCGTTTTGTTGTGTAAACTTTTGAAGGAACGATCACATTTTCATTGTACAAATACATTGCTGTTGTGAAGTGTTCATCTTATCATATCAGCCCAGTAGAAAGCAAGAGAATCCCTGTGTGACAGTGGTCAGGTCATGGATTGGTATGCCTCCCGGTTCTGCCCTGTGGACCTCTGGGTAAGGGTTCTGCCCTGTGGACCTCTGGGTAAGGGTTCTGCCCTGTGGACCTCTGGGCAAGGGTGCTGCTGTTGTGGACCTCTGGGTAAGGGTGCTGCTGTTGTGGACCTCTGGGTAAGGGTGCTGCTGTTGTGGAAGAGATGAGAAACTGGGATCACATAAGCGCCATGCACTCAGCGAATGGAGAAGAACCTTGTGGGGAGTGAAGCTGTATGGAGAACTCCTTTTTTTTATCTGGTTAATCTTTGTATTGTCCTTTCCCATAGTCTTCTTATTTACTACATTGTCGACTGCCGTGTGATGTGTTCATGAGTGTTTGTGTGCCTTGACAGTTATTGTCGACTGCCGTGTGATGTGTTCATGAGTGTTTGTGTGCCTTGACAGTTATTGTCGACTGCCGTGTGATGTGTTCATGAGTGTTTGTGTGCCTTGACAGTTATTGTCGACTGCCGTTGTTGTTATGAGTGTTTGTGCCTTGACAGTTTTGTCGACTGCCGTGTGATGTGTTCACGAGTGTTGTGTGCCTTGACAGTTATTGTCGACTGCCGTGTGATGTGTTCATGAGTGTTTGTGTGCCTTGACAGTTATTGTCGACTGCCGTGTGATGTGTTCATGAGTGTTTGTGTGCCTTGACAGTTATTGTCGACTGCCTGTGATGTGTTCATGAGTGTTTGTGTGCCTTGAGCATGTTACGCTCATGAGTGTTTGTGTGCCTTGACAGTTACGCTCCATGGAGTGTTTGTGTGCCTTGACAGTTACGCTCCATGGAGTGTTTGTGTGCCTTGAGACCAATGTTACGGCTCCATGGAGTGTTTGTGTGCCTTGACAGTTACGCTCCATGGAGTCTCAGCTGGAGGAGGAGTACGAGGAGAAGCGGAGAGTGATGGAGGAGAAGGCCAACCTGGAGAGACAGCTGCAGGAGTACAGTGCCCGTGCACCGGCCAGGGACAGAGATCTGTGGTGTGCATGACCTCCCCTGAAGCTCTCCCCTTTGGAAGTGCAAGGGGTCTGTCAGTCATGAATGATACACCTGCCTTCAGGAAATTCTGTGTGAAATTTTCACCCGCTCAGGCTCTGCGATTCTTTTTGTTGTTGCTTTCTCTGGTAGTGGTCTTTCTGTCTTCATTCCTTGGCTAGAACAGAGGTTGACCATTGATGAGGTGTTTGCCTATGCAACCATCTTTAATCCCACAGTCTGGCTGTGGGGATGATGTCTAAACATGACATAGTTGTGCTCCTGTTTTATCAGCTTCATGTGATCTGGTGCACAGAACATGATGGCCTATGTTTCTTCAAAAAGTAGAATGGGATTTATTATGAATCAGTTTGCTTCCAGCTTACCCTTCCATTTGTGAAAATTTTATTTGTAAAAAGCTGTCTGTGATTTGATCTGTTGTTCTGCATAGCGCGGCCATGTTAGTCATGTTTAGAATTCATCTCCCCAAAGACTTAAGCGGCTACCTTATTGGTGGGCTGAAAAAAGGTGGCAAACACACACACACACACAGCACAAAATTTAACAAAATGAATCTCAGAGTTCTTGCTGAGGAACAAATAGGTAAAGAGAGATGTGTGGGGAGAATGTTGTACCAAAAGCATTATGAAAGATACAGCAACAGAAAAGATGGCATGAACACCAGATGCTTTATTTCACTCACAGATACAGTTGCATCAAGTAATCTTCATAACTGTATACTTTAGTCTTGTAAAAAGTTGTGTCAAATAATATTCAGTAAACTTGTTATTACATAAATTGGAATTGGAAATGAAATGAGGCAGGGAACAGTAAACAATAAACAGTAAGGTTTTCTTATGGGAGCAAACGTTACCCCACTTGTTTACTGTTTATTGTTATTACATAGTTAGAGAAACTGATATGTAAAAATGTTCATATCCTTGTAATTTTCACCATGTAAACAGATGTGTCAGATGATATTCCCCAGCTGTGTTATTTCAGAGTCGGAGAAGCGGTTGCGGCGTAACCTGAAGAAAACCAAAGCCCTGCTGGCTGATGCTGGCACCATGTTGGCCAAGCAGAAGAACATCGAGGGAGCCAAACAACAGATTGCTCAGCTACGCAACCAGGTCAGCTCATTTCTCTTTGTGTGGAGCTCGCAGCTCGTGTGGATCGATCTTTCTGGCTGGCCATTCCCTCCACATTCTCCGAGGAAACAACAGCATTGCAGACACACACACAAAACGTTAAGCAAGACTGATCAGTTTGATGGTATCTCCACGATGTACAGAAATTCCATGGGGACTGTGGGAGAAATTGAAGAATGTGGGTTTATTCCTTTTTCTCCATGGTGGTCACAGGGACATTATTCAGACAGATCAACAGGCTCCAGGCATGTGCAGGGACACATACACGCACTCATATGCATGTGCACACATGCAGAGAACACACACACACACACACACACACACACACACACACACACACACACACACACAAAGAAATACGCTCACCATCCGTCCACCACTGGCTCCACATGTTGTGCTGTGACTGTATAATTTGTGCTGTAATCATCACCAGGCTGTGCCTCAAAGTTTTCAGAAACGCTGTTAATGGAAGTCTGGGGTCATTCATGCCTTCACTTTTGTATGACTTTCAGCTAGGAATGTCTTTCATTTATCTTGTTTCCTTTCATTTCTTTCAATTTTTTTAATGCTTTTTCTGAACAATTTTTTAAAGGTATGGCCCCAGTACTGTCGTTCAGTGGTAGACATTGGCATGTTTTAGTCAGAATTGAAAAGATCTTTGTTGTTGTCCGGCTTCATGTCGTGTTTCTGACAAGCCATGATGTCATGATCATAACTCCCCATGTGTGACTGACTGAGCGTGGTGATTGTGGTCATGATCATAACTCCCCATGTGTGACTGACTGAGCGTGGTGGTTGTGGTCGTGATCATAACTCCCCATGTGTGACTGACTGAGCGTGGTGGTTGTGGGCATGACCATAACTCCCATGTGTGACTGACTGAGCGTGGTGGTTGTGGGCATGATCATAACTCCCCATGTGTGACTGACTGAGCGTGGTGGTTGTGGGCATGATCATAACTCCCCATGTGTGACTGACTGAGCGTGGTGGTTGTGGGCATGATCATAACTCCCCATGTGTGACTGACTGAGCGTGGTGGTTGTGGGCATGATCATAAGACCCGATGTGTGACTGACTGAGCGTGGTGGTTGTGGTCATGATCATAAGACCCGATGTGTGACTGACTGAGCGTGGTGGTTGTGGTCGCAGCTGGATGACGCAGAGTTCCGGAGCAGTGCGGCGGTGAAGGCCAAGAAACGCATGGAGCTGGAGATCCAGGACCTCAACCAGCAGATCGAGGACCTCTCCCGCTCCAAACAGGAGGTCAGCTGTCAGCCATGGACACTGGCCGCATTCAGTTGAACATCCATCGGCGCTTCACATTAAGGCTACATCTATTCACTCACGTTAAGGCGTACATCTATTTCCACTTCATCGTTAAGGCTTACTCTATTTTCACTCATCGTTAAGGCTTACATCTATTTCACTTCACCTTAAGGCTTACATCTATTTCCACTTCACCATTAAAGCTTACATCTATTTCATTCAGTGGCTTCATCTATTTCCACTTCATCGTTAAGGCTTATCTATTGTCATCCATTAAGCTTACACTATTTTTACTTCACCATAAGGCTTACTCTATTCCACTTCACCATTAAGGCTTACATCTATTTCCACTTCATTGTTAAGGCTTACATCTATTGTCACTTCATCGTTAAGGCTTACATCTATTTCCACTTCACCATTAAGGCTTACATCTATTGTCACTTCACCATTAAGGTTATGGTCACTTCACCATTAAGGCTTACATCTATTGTCACTTTTACCATTAAGGCTTATGGTCACTTCATCGTTAAGACTTGCATCCACTGGCACTTGTACATTAAGTCTTAGATCCATTGGGACTTTAGCATTTGGTCTAACTTCCATTGGCATTTCTCGATTACATTTTACATTCATTGACGTTTCCACATTCTTTCTGTTCACGAGACCCATTGGCATGTGTGCATTAAGCTGGCATCCATTGATAATTTTACATTGTGCCATACATTCATTGGCATGTGTACATCACTGGTCATCCATTGATAATTTTACATTTTCCACACATTCATTGGCATGTGTACATCACTGGCATCCATTGATAATTTTACATTATGCCATACATTCATTGGCATGTGTACATCACTGGCATCCATTGATAATTTTTTCATTATGCCATACATTCATTGGCATGTATACATCACTGGCATCCATTGATAATTTTTTCATTGTGCCATACATTCATTGGCATGTGCACATCAAGCCTGGCATCCATTGATAATTTTACATTATACCATACATTCATTGGCATGGGATACATCAAATGCTCATTGATAATTTTACATTGTTCACACATTCATTGGCATGTATACACACTGGCATCCATTGATAATTTACATTGTTCCACACATTCTTGCATTGTACATCAAGCCTGCATCCATTGATATTTTACATTGTGCCATCATTCATTGGCATGTGTACATCACTGGCATCATGATAATTTTAATTGTGCCATACATTCATTGGGATGTGTAATCAAGCTGGCATCCATTGTAATTTTACATTGTGCCATACATTCATTGGCATGTGTTTTCAACTGGCTCATTGTATAATTTACATTATGCATAATTCATTGGCATGTGTACATCATGGCATCCCTTGATAATTTTACATTATGCCATAATTCATTGGCATGTGTACATCATGGCATCCATTGATAATTTTACATTATGCCACACATTCATTTGATTTGTTTTATTAATCAAACATTATTGGAACTTTAGTTAAGTGATTTCATTTGCATTTTTCATTCAACCTGAAATCCATTGGCACTTTTGTACTGTACCTAACGTCCATTGAAATGAAGCTTACTTTCTGAAAGTGCAGCATCCATTGGCATTTCTTTTTAAAATTGACATACATTGGTGCTGCTGTATTATGTCTAACAACCACTGACATCTGTACACAAAGTAGACATCAATTGACATTTCGATATTCATTATTTTGAGTTGGGTATACAGGTTCTATATTGATAATTTTCAGCCTAATGGCACTTCTACATTAATTCTCATGTCTAATGGCACTTCTACATTATTTCTCATAGTGCTTCTGTATGGCACCTAATTTCCTGGGCATTTCTACTTAAATCTAATATCAGTCGACACTTTGTTGTTGTTCTGATAACCTTTGTGTGTATTTGTGTGATCCATTATATATGTGTACGTATCAAGTTATCTCAGCATTTTGAGTGTGGTCCATATATATGTGTACGTATCAAGTTATCTCAGCATTTTGAGTGTGATCCATATATATGTGTACGTATCAATTTATCTCACCATTTTGAGCTGTGCTTTATTTATTAAATTTCAGACTTGTCTGTTCCAAGTTTTTATCTGTCGTAGATATCAGCAGGCATGTTGTCTCTGAGATTTTTGCAACATCATCTATAAATTTGTATTTTTTTTGTTTTTGATGGAAGTCTTTGGGCATGTGCATGCAACAGGTTATAGTGTACCCTTCTGACTGAAAACGTCATGAAAACCACTGATCATGTGTGTGTCTGTGACCAGGTGGAGAGCAAGAACATGACTGTACTGTGTGTGTCTGTGACCAGGTGGAGAGCAAGAACATGACTGTACTGTGTGTGTCTGTGACCAGGTGGAGAGCAAGAACATGACTGTACTGTGTGTGTCTGTGACCAGGTGGAGAGCAAGAACATGACTGTACTGTGTGTGTCTGTGACCAGGTGGAGAGCAAGAACATGACTGTACTGTGTGTGTCTGTGACCAGGTGGAGAGCAAGAACATGACTGTACTGTGTGTGTCTGTGACCAGGTGGAGAGCAAGAACATGACTGTACTGTGTGTGTCTGTGACAGGTGGAGAGCAAGAACATGACTGTACTGTGTGTGTCTGTGACCAGGTGGAGAGCAAGAACATGACTGTACTGTGTGTGTCTGTGACCAGGTGGGAGAGCAAGAACATGACTGTACTGTGTGTGTCTGTGACCAGGTGGAGAGCAAGAACATGACTGTACTGTGTGTGTCTGTGACCAGGTGGAGAGCAAGAACATGACTGTACTGTGTGTGTCTGTGACCAGGTGGAGAGCAAGAACATGACTGTACTGTGTGTGTGTGTGACCAGGTGGAGAGCAAGAACATGACTGTACTGTGTGTGTCTGTGACCAGGTGGAGAGCAAGAACATGACTGTACTGTGTGTGTCTGAGAACAGGTGGAGAGCAAGAACATGACTGTACTGTGTGTGTCTGTGACCAGGTGGAGAGCAAGAACATGACTGTACTGTGTGTGTCTGTGACCAGGTGGAGAGCAAGAACATGACTGTACTGTGTGTGTCTGAGAACAGGTGGAGAGCAAGAACATGACTGTACTGTGTGTGTCTGAGAACAGGTGGAGAGCAAGAACATGACTGTACTGTGTGTGTCTGAGAACAGGTGGAGAGCAAGAACATGACTGTACTGTGTGTGTCTGTGACCAGGTGGAGAGCAAGAACATGACTGTACTGTGTGTGTGTGTGACCAGGTGGAGAGCAAGAACATGACTGTACTGTGTGTGTCTGTGACCAGGTGGAGAGCAAGAACATGACTGTACTGTGTGTGTCTGAGAACAGGTGGAGAGCAAGAACATGACTGTACTGTGTGTGTCTGAGAACAGGTGGAGAGCAAAAACATGACTGTACTGTGTGTGTCTGAGAACAGGTGGAGAGCAAGAACATGACTGTACTGTGTGTGTCTGTGACCAGGTGGAGAGCAAGAACATGACTCTGCTGTGTGTGTGTGTGTGTGACCAGGTGGAGAGCAAGAACATGACTCTACTGTGTGTGTGTGTGACCAGGTGGAGAGCAAGAACATGACTGTACTGTGTGTGTCTGTGACCAGGTGGAGAGCAAGAACATGACTGTACTGTGTGTGTCTGTGACCAGGTGGAGAGCAAGAACATGACTGTACTGTGTGTGTCTGTGACCAGGTGGAGAGCAAGAACATGACTGTACTGTGTGTGTCTGTGACCAGGTGGAGAGCAAGAACATGACTGTACTGTGTGTGTCTGTGACCAGGTGGAGAGCAAGAACATGACTGTACTGTGTGTGTCTGAGAACAGGTTGAGAGCAAGAACATGACTGTACTGTGTGTGTCTGAGAACAGGTGGAGAGCAAGAACATGACTGTACTGTGTGTGTCTGTGACCAGGTGGAGAGCAAGAACATGACTGTACTGTGTGTGTCTGTGACCAGGTGGAGAGCAAGAACATGACTGTACTGTGTGTGTCTGTGACCAGGTGGAGAGCAAGAACATGACTGTACTGTGTGTGTCTGTGACCAGGTGGAGAGCAAGAACATGACTGTACCGTGTGTGTCTGTGACCAGGTGGAGAGCAAGAACATGGCTCTACTGTGTGTGTGTGTGTGTGACCAGGTGGAGAGCAAGAACATGACTCTACTGTGTGTGTGTGTGACCAGGTGGAGAGCAAGAACATGACTCTACTGTGTGTGTGTGTGTGTGTGACCAGGTGGAGAGCAAGAACATGGCTCTACTGTGTGTGTGTGTGTGGACCAGGTGGAGAGCAAGAACATGACTCTACTGTGTGTGTGTGTGACCAGGTGGAGAGCAAGAACATGACTCTACTGTGTGTGTGTGTGTGTGACCAGGTGGAGAGCAAAAACATGGCTCTACTGTGTGTGTGTGTGTGTGTGTGTGACCAGGTGGAGAGCAAGAACATGACTCTACTGTGTGTGTGTGTGTGTGACCAGGTGGAGAGCAAGAACATGACTCTGCTGTGTGTGTGTGTGTGTGTGTGTGACCAGGTGGAGAGCAAGAACATGACTCTACTGTGTGTGTGTGTGTGTGACCAGGTGGAGAGCAAGAACATGACTCTACTGTGTGTGTGTCTGTGACCAGGTGGAGAGCAAGAACATGACTCTACTGTGTGTGTGTGACCAGGTGGAGATCAAGAACATGACTCTGCTGTGTGTGTGTGTGTGTGACCAGGTGGAGAGCAAGAACATGACTCTGCTGTGTGTGTGTATCTGTGACCAGGTGGAAAGCAAGAACATGGCTCTACTGTGTGTGTGTGTGTGTGACCAGGTGGAGATCAAGGACATGACTCTGCTGTGTGTGTGTGTGTGTGTGTGTGTGACCAGGTGGGAGAGCAAGAACATGACTCTACTGTGTGTGTCTGTGACCAGGCGGAGAGCAAGAACATGACTCTATTGTGTGTGTGTGTGGACCAGGTGGAGATCAAGAACATGACTCTGCTGTGTGTGTGTGTGTGTGACCAGGTGGAGAGCAAGAACATGACTCTACTGTGTGTGTGTGTGTGACCAGGTGGAGAGCAAGAACATGGCTCTATTGTGTGTGTGTGTGTCTGTGACCAGGTGGAGAGCAAGAACATGGCTCTATTGTGTGTGTGTGTGTCTGTGACCAGGTGGAGAGCAAGAACATGACTCTACTGTGTGTGTGTGTGTGTCTGTGACCAGGTGGAGAGCAAGAACATGACTCTACTGTGTGTGTGTGTGTGTGTGTGTGTGTGTCTGTGACCAGGTGGAGAGCAAGAACATGGCTCTACTGAGGGAGAAGACTGACCTGCAGTCCAACCTGGAGGAGAACGAGGACGAGATGTCAGAACTCATGAAGAAATACAAGGCAGCAGTGCAGCAGGTCGGTCACCTGGCTGCCAGTGGTCGTGGTGTGGAGCACTGTGTTGAACTGCATCACTTCGTTCTGTTGTCAGTCACCTGTCCTGTCAACCAGTTGTCCGTCACCTGGCTGCCAGTGGTCGTGGTGTGGAGCACTGTGTTGAACTGCATCACTTCGTTCTGTTGTCAGTCACCTGTCCTGTCAACCAGTTGTCAGTCACCTGTCCTGTCAACCAGTTGTCCGTCACCTGTCCTGTCAACCAGTTGTCCGTCATCTGGCTGCCAGTCATTGTCAGTCACCTGGCTGCAAGTCGTTGTGGTGTGGAGCACTGTGTTGAACTGCATCAGTGTGTTCTGTCAACCAGTTGTCCTGTATTGAATTGTGGTGTATTGAATAGTAACGTATGGTTTGATTGTCCCTGCTGATTGCGCTGTATGACCTTTAGGCTGTTGTTGTTGTTTTTCTGGAGAAAGGGTGTCATGGTAGCACAGATCTATACTTAGTTCAGAGGTGCCAGCCCTTACTTTCTTCATGTATGATATTTTGCTGAATTCAGTTTTGTAAAGGTTTACAGCGGATCAATTTATTTGCTGGCAGAGAGACTTCAGCGAATGCTGTTGAGTTGACGCAAATGTCACTGATGCCTTGTACAATTTATCAATACTATCCAATCAGCATAGCTTTAAAAGGGCACTTAACTCTCAGCCAGTCATTTTTGTTGTCATGATCGGTGGCCAGGTAGAAGGCACAATGCCTGAAAGTTGGCTGTTGATTCCTTCTGTGTTCACTTCCACCCATTCCCTGTGGTGGCTGGCTGTTGATTCATTCTTTGTTCACTTCCACCCATTCCTGTGGTGGCTGTTGATTCATTGTGTGTTCACTTCCACCATTCCTGTGGTGGCTGTTGATTCATTGTGTGTTCACTTCCACCCATTCCCTGCGGTGGCTGTTGATTCCTTCTGTGTTCACTTCCACCATTCCTGTGGTGGCTGTTGATTCATTGTGTGTTCACTTCCACCATTCCCTGCGATGGCTGTTGATTCATTCTGTGTTCACTTCCACCCATTCCCTGTGGTGGCTGGCTGTTGATTCCTTCTGTGTTCACTTCCACCCATTCCCTGTGGTGGCTGTTGATTCCTTCTGTGTTCACTTCCACCCATTCCTGTGGTGGCTGTTGATTCATTCTGTGTTCACTTCCACCCATTCCCTGCGGTGGCTGGCTGTCCACAGAAAACTTGCTCCTTGCCAAACTTTACACACATTCCAAGGAAAGTATTTAGAGAAATTTTGGTCAGTTCATTCTCATTAAAATACTCTCATGTTAGCATGTCAAAATTTGGTGCAGCATACCCCAGATGCATTGCCTGTCGGCATAGCTCATAGCAGACTCCATGTGCGTTGCCTTGTTTCCATAGGCCCCTCATAGAGAAAAGCGTTTCAATGTGCTCCAGGTATTCAGTAATGCAGAATAGGATTGTATTGACAGTTGTTTGTTCTGACAAATACGATTTTTACTACTAAAAGAAGTTTTATGACATACTTACCTGTCCAGAGAAATGCCTTATCACTGCTAGGCGTGGAACAGGCAACCCATCAGGATTTGAATCAGAGCTTGTGAATGGAATTCTTTTGTGCCACAAAACTGTCTCACCTCTTGCTATGTCATGTGAACACAGTTGATCAAATGTCAGGGAAGCAGATGGTCGGTTTTTGAGTCATTTTAACTTTGGATCATGGTAATTCATGTAATGCATTATACAAAGAGAAACATGAACGCATGGGCATGCACACACAGAGAGAGAGAGAAAGAGAGGAGGAGAGAGAGAAAGAATAACAGGTATTTTGAACGCATGTTATATGGTGTGTGCAGCAATCGGTCCACCAGATCACGCTGTCTGACCAGTTGCAGCAGATTGAGGAGCTGATCAAAGAGAGAGACCAGTTAAGATTACAGGTGGGTTCAGCTGCTTTACAACACAGACTGACGACTTCCTGTATGTATAATACAGGTGGGTTCAGCCCCTTATAACACAGACTGATGACTTCCTGTATATATATAATACAGGTGGGTTCAGCCCCTTAAACACAGACTGACGACTTCCTGTATATATATAATACAGGTGGGTTCAGCCCTTATAACACTAAGTACTTCCTGTCAGCCTTGTTCAAAATTGTGCAGTTTGTCAGGTAAATGGTGTGTCTTTAGAAAAAAAAAAGAAGAGATTCCACCACTGTCCTCTTTGACATGTGTTTTTACATATTACATAACTTACTGACACATGATGTTTGTAAGTATGTTAGTATATAGACATATGTGTGTGTGTGTGTCCTTCAATTTAAAGTTTTTATGTTATGTGATATTAGACCAAACAGCAGCAACAAACAAACAAACAAATCAAGTTTCAAAACAGTATAAGCAACAATAACGAATATACAAACAAAAATATCAGCTTGACATAGCATCATAACAAATGTTGAACAACAGCTCTCCATTCATTACATCATAAGTATCGAACAGCTGTCCACTGCAGATAAGAACTGATGGGGCTTCAAATTAATGCCGAACCAGCATCACTAATTAAATGGGGTCATTTAAGATCTCATCTAAGAAAAACTCAGTGTCAACTTAGTCAAGAACCAGTTCTGAACAACTTCAAACAGCATGGCACAGCTAATACTAGAAGAACTTTCATGTTGGATGCAGTCATTTTATAGTGGAATAAATTCTTTGAGCTCATACCAAGCTCGCTCAGAACCTAAACCTGTTTGAAAGGCTGCTAGATAATCACCTTAGGTGTATTAATTTGCTGTGTCAATCTGATGAGATATTTGCCATAAGAATGGTCTCAGCCATGTTAACCAGCTCAGTATGGTAAAGAGTAATGGAAAGGACATGCTAAGAGGCTGGATGAATCCAGGCTGTCTTACATCCCTGATTCTGACTCTGCTCTCCTGGTTGTCATCAGAAGTGGTGACTTGCAAGGAAAAGATGAATGATTCATCGACATGATAAATCCTGAATGACTCGCTTAGACATTGGACGTAGAGAATGTGATCACAGATATGAGACCATTACGTTCAGGTATAACAACTGTCATACCTCAGATGATTTGTCCGAGGGCTGATTGTCCATAAGAATGGAGGGAGGGGTCTGTCAAACTCTTCACCGATGCCATTGACAAGACGACACAGTAAGATGGGCAACTGAGGTACAGCACAGCAAGACTGGCAGCCATAGTAACAGTCTGATTTTCAATTCCAGACAGCAGTCATGTTCACAGCCTGTGATTGCAGTCTTGGTGCTCAGCCACTAGCTCGCTAGGCACTCACACACGTGGACTATGAAAGATTGAGATACATAGACAGATGCAATACTGTCACTGTGGGTCTGGAGGGTGCACAGTCTTAGTGTGCGTCTTCTCCTCCAGGTGGCAGACCTGTCGGCGCGGGTTCAAGGCTATGAGGAGGGGTCGGTGGACAAGCACACGGTCATGCGCCTGGAGACCAAACTCGAGACTTTGAGAGTCGCGTGGAGCTGGAGCAGTCCCAACGCCAACGCATGGAGGTCTGTGACAACTGTTTGCAGCGGGTTTTTTTTTTTTTTATTGGTTGTTTTTCATGTCATCTGCAAGTGCCAGAGCTGGTGCTTATGCCCATGCCTGTAGGGACCTTACCCTTGTTTAAATCCCTTCCTTTAAACACTTCTGTGGATGGGTACTCCATCTTTTTACGTCTGGTTTCTTTTTTTTCTGTGTGTGTGTAAGGCGGGGGTGGGGGGGGGGGGGGTGGGGGGGGGGGGCGCTCCATTCTTCTTTTTTTCCCACTTTCTTTCCCTTTTTTTTTTTTTCTCTTTCAGTACACAAACAGACATGCTTCTCAGTCTTCTTTTTTTGGTTTTTTTTTTTAAAGGGAAACTGTATCGGTTTTTTTTTTTGTTCTTGTGTCTGGATTTATTGGTACGAGTGCGTATAGATGTCTGTGGATTTATTGGTACAAGTGCGTACAGATTTCTGGGTTTGGGGATGGACATTCAGTGCGACTGTTTACATTCGTCTGTGTGAACTGTTTACATTGTTTGTGTGAGTGTTTACATTGTTTGTGTGGTAATGTGTACGTTTGTGAGTTTACATTTGTTGTGTGTGTTTAACTAGTGTTTTACATTTGTTTGTGTGTGAGTGTTTACATTTGTGTCTTGTGTGTGCGTTTATATTTGTCTGTGTGAGTGTTTACATTTGTCTGCATGAATGTTTACTTTTATCTGTGTGAGTGTTTACATTTGTACATGTTTCTGATCTTCTGGTGTTTGTGGGTCTGTCAGCTGCTATTGTAGACAGATGTCTGTGTTTTTTTTATGTCTGTGGGTCTGTTAATTGCTATTGTAGACAGATGTCTGTGTTTTTGATGTCTGTGGGTCTGTTAATTGCTATTGTAGACAGATGTCTGTGTTTTTGATGTCTGTGGGTCTGTAAATTGCTATTGTAGACTGAGGTCTGGGTTTATGATGTTCTAGTGTCAGTGGGTCTTTCAAGTGCTATTGCTTTCAGATGTCTGGTTTGTGATGTTCTTGTGTCTTGGCTCTGTCAATTGCCATTGCTTACAACGTTTTTTTTTTAGTTTATTGACTGTGTATGTGTTAGTAGCAAGTGAAATAATGCTAAAAGTTTAATGTACATAACAATGTAAGTACTGCAATTTCAATGGGTTCGCAACAATAATATTTGTAATAACCTGTAACACTCACAATAGGATTACCATAATAAGAATCATAATGACCACATTTATTGTCCCTGTTGGTAAACATCTTTATCTTTCCATGCTGGCTGTCAACACCTGTTTGTCTGGGACTTTTTGTTGTTGTTGTTATCAGATCATTTTGCCAACCCAGTCTCCCTGGCTTTAAAGACCTGTAGAATTCCACAGGTCCATCATTGAGAACGTCCACTGTGTCATGAGATGGTCCCTGTCCTGCAGAGCCAAGCCGGTCGGCTGAAGGAGCAGGTGGAGAAGGTGTCCACGGAGAAGGAGGATGTGTCGGCCAGCCGGGGGGTGGCGGCGGAAGAGGTGTCCAAGCGGGCGCAGAAACAACTGAGGGAGCTGCGAGAAGAGCTGACCGACGCCCAGAAGAAGGAAATGGAGGCCTGCCAGAAATTTAAGGAGAGGGTGAGGGGTCGGGGCTAAACGCTTGCCTGTGTTTGCCTCTTTGTTGTTGTCGATGTTGGAAGTGAATAAGGAGAGGGTCAGAGGTCAGGGCAAAATCGCTGTGTTTGCCTCTCTTGTTGTTGTCCATGTTGGAAGTGAATATGGAGAGGGTGAGGGGTCAGGGCAAAACACTGTATTTGTCTTCCCTGGTGGTGTGGACATTTGTCGTGAATGAGGAAGGGGTGAGGTATGTGGGCAAAACTCTTGCCTGTGTTTGTCTCCCATGTTGTGGACATCTGTGTGAATGAGGAGGGGGTGATAGTGGGGTGAATTGCCTCCCTTGTTGTGGACATCTGTGCAAGTGTGCAAAGAATAAACAGAGGATGATAGATCAGGGTGACATGCTTGTCTGTGTTTGAGTCTCTTCTTGTTGTGGGGAGAGGGGTGAGAGATCAGGGTGACATGCTTGTCTGTGTTGAAGTCTCTTCTTGTTGTGGGGAGAGGGCGAGAGATCAGGGTGACATGCTTGTCTGTGTTGAAGTCTCTTCTTGTTGTGGGGAGAGGGCGAGAGATCAGGGCGACATGATGATTATCAACAGGAAAACGAGGTAGAGATGTTGATGATGACGGTGATGGTACTGATGATCAACAGGAAAACAAGGTAGAGATGTTGATGTTGATGATGACAGTGATGATGATCAACAGGAAAACGAGGTGGAGATGTTGATGTTGATGATGACAGTGAGGGTGATCAACAGGAAAACGAGGTGGAGATGTTGATGATGACAGTGAGGGTGATCAACAGGAAAACGAGGTGGAGATGTTGATGTTGATGATAACAGTGAGGGTGATCAACAGGAAAACGAGGTGGAGATGTTGATGTTGATGATGACAGTGAGGGTGATCAACAGGAAAACGAGGTGGAGATGTTGATGTTGATGATGACAGTGATGATGATCAACAGGAAAACGAGGTGGAGATGTTGATGTTGATGATGACAGTGATGATGATCAACAGGAAAACGAGGTGGAGATGTTGATGTTGATGATGACAGTGAGGGTGATCAACAGGAAAACGAGGTGATGTTGATGTTGATGATGACAGTGAGGGTGATCAACAGGAAAACGAGGTGATGTTGATGTTGATGATGACAGTGATGGTGATCAACAGGAAAACGAGGTGGAGATGTTGATGTTGATGATGACAGTGAGGGTGATCAACAGGAAAACGAGATGGAGATGTTGATGTTGATGATGACAGTGATGATGATCAACAGGAAAACGAGGTGGAGATGTTGGAGGTGGAGCTGGCCCAGAGTCGGGCCGATCTCAAGCTGGCTTTCAAAAGGATCACCGACCTCCAGGCTGCCTTGGAAGATGAGCTGGATTCTGACGACGACAGTCTGCAGCTAGGCGACAGGTGAGAATGAGGGGTGAAGGTAGAGGTGAGGGAAGAAGGAGAGTTTGGAGAGGGAGGGGGGCAGTAGGGAGGTCTGAAGGGGAGATAGAAAGGAGCAGACAGGAAGGAGGGAAAGAAGGAATTGTCAGCTGTCCACTTTATGATACATTTTTTTTTTTTTTTGCATGTGCACTGAAGAAAGTTTCAATGGAACGGAAATCTTTCTTTAAAAAAAAAAGGTGTTTTGTTTATGAAAAAAAAAAAGCACGACTGCCAATTTCATGTTGAGGTATTCAGGGAAAGTTGTGTTCTCATTTTAAAGAATGAAGCAAGAACAATCGTTTTTGAACGTTTTTATTTGCAATGGAAAGCAGAAATGGGAAAGGAGTAGATGGGTTTGTATGCTATAGGAATTCTCCCAGTATGAAATAGCCATTGCTTGCTATAGCTACATTTAGACGCGCTTTACCTGCCTTGTTGAGGACTAGAGGTGAATGAAAGTGTTGTTGAGATTTTTATTCTTTGAGTTTTTTGTTGTTGCTAAGTGTTTAAACTGAAAAAAAAAAAAAATCCAGCTGCTTAGTTTTTTTAACTTTCCTTATGTTGTTATAGCAGGTTGAAATGGAATTGACTGCTGGTGAGATTCACAGCGTCTTACCATTGCTCAACTCTCTGTTTGAACCTGGTGTGTGTGTGTGTGTGTGTCTGAGAAGTACCTGACTAACGGAAGCTGACTTGTCTTACGTCACTGTGTGCAGTGACCTGGACTCGGAGGATGAGGACGATGACCTGGACTCCTATCTGAGCAGCTGGCGCGGACCCTCTGCCAGAACCAGTTCCACCATGTCCAGTCCTCGCAGCGAGCGCTACTCCACCCCCACCGCTGAAAACGGTCAGTGCCCCGCATGAATGATTACAGTGCTGGTAATCTATGCTGAAAATGGTCAGTGCCCAGCATGAATGATTACAGTGCTGGTAATCAGTGCTGAAAACGGTCAGTGCCCAGCATGAATGATTACAGTGCTGGTAATCAGTGCTGAAAACGGTCAGTGCCAGCGTGAATGATTACAGTGCTGGTAATCAGTGTTGAAGACGGTCAGTGCTCCGCATGAATGATTACAGTGCTGGTAATCAGTGTTGAAGACGGTCAGTGCTCCGCATGAATGATTACAGTGCTGGTAATCAGTGTTGAAGACGGTCAGTGCCCCGCATGAATGATTACAGTGCTGGTAGTCAATGCTGAAAACAGTCGAGTGCCCCACATGAATGATTACAGTGCTGGTAATCAATGCTGAAAACAGTCAGTGCTCCGCATGAATGATTACAGTGCTGGTAATCAGTGCTGAAAATGGTCAGTGCCCCACATGAATGATTACAGTGCTGGTAATCAGTGCTGGTTAAAAGTTTCATGTATGGAGATAATCAGAAAAAAAATCGTAAGATAAACAAAGATGATAAATCACGGGCCTTGTGTTGAAGACAAAATAATGGTATTTTAAGATAGAGATTGTGCAGAAGCATGTTTCTCAGGCTCGCTGACTTGTTGTACACCCTTACCATAGCAGTCACAGATCTGGCGGAGTGATTGTTCCCAAGTCCTTGGAATTCAGAAAAAGCAGTCAGCGCTTTGAAGTAGCCTGATTGTTTCAGCCCCAGGGTTTGTGGAAAGGCACGCTTTGTTCTCAGCTGTCACAGTCAGACAGGGACCTGACATTGCCTTTGTTCTCAGCTGTCACAGTGAGACAGGGAAAGGCACGCTTTGTTCTCAGCTATCACAGTGAGACAGGGAAAGGCACGCTTTGTTCTCAGCTGTCACAGTCAGACAGGGAAAGGCACGCTTTGTTCTCAGCTGTCACAGTGAGACAGGGAAAGGCACGCTTTGTTCTCAGCTGTCACAGTCAGACAGGGAAAGGCACGCTTTGTTCTCAGCTATCACAGTGAGACAGGGAAAGGCACGCTTTGTTCTCAGCTGTCACAGTGAGACAGGGAAAGGCACGCTTTGTTCTCAGCTGTCACAGTGAGACGGGGAAAGGCACGCTTTGTTCTCAGCTGTCACAGTCAGACAGGGAAAGGCACGCTTTGTTTTCAGCTGTCACAGTCAGACAGGGAAAGGCACGCTTTGTTCTCAGCTGTCACAGTCAGACAGGGAAAGGCACGCTTTGTTCTCAGCTGTCACAGTCAGACAGGGACCTGACATTGCCTTTGTTCTCAGCTATCACAGTGAGACAGGGAAAGGCACGCTTTGTTCTCAGCTGTCACAGTCAGACAGGGAAAGGCACGCTTTGTTCTCAGCTGTCACAGTCAGACAGGGAAAGGCACGCTTTGTTCTCAGCTGTCACAGTCAGAAGGGAAAGGCACGCTTTCAGCTGCCAGTCAGACAGGAAAGGCACGCTTTGTTCTCAGCTGTCACAGTCAGACAGGGAAAGGCACGCTTTGTTCTCAGCTGTCACAGTCAGACAGGGAAAGGCACGCTTTGTTCTCAGCTGTCACAGTCAGACAGGGAAAGGCACGCTTTGTTCTCAGCTATCACAGTAGACAGGAGGCCTGATATTGCCTTTGTGATCAGCCATCACAGTGAAAGGCACGTTGTTCAGCTCCATAGAAGGGCCTGATATTGCCTTGTCATCAGCCGTCACAGTGAGACAGGGCCCTGATGCCTTTGTCATCAGCCGTCACAGTGAGACAGGGCCCTGATATTGCCTTTGTCATCAGCCGTCACAGTGAGACAGGGACCTGATATTGCCTTTGTCATCAGCCGTCACAGTGAGACAGGGCCTGATATTGCCTTTGTCATCAGCCGTCACAGTGAGACAGGGCCCTGATATTGCCTTTGTCATCAGCCGTCACAGTGAGACAGGGCCTGGGCTCTGATATTGCCTTTGTCATCAGCCGTCACAGTGAGACAGGGCTCTGATATTGCCTTTGTCATCAGCCGTCACAGTGAGACAGGGCCCTGATATTGCCTTTGTCATCAGCCGTCACAGTGAGACAGGGCCTGGCCTGATATTGCCTTTGTCATCAGCCGTCACAGTGAGACAGGGCTCTGATATTGCCTTTGTCATCAGCCGTCACAGTGAGACAGGGCCCTGATATTGCCTTTGTCATCAGCGTCACAGTGAGACAGGGCTCTGATATTGCGTTTGTGATCAGTCGTCACAGTGAGACAGGGCTCTGATATTGCCTTTGTGATCAGTCGTCACAGTGAGACAGGGCCCTGATATTGCCTTTGTGATCAGTCGTCACAGTGAGACAGGGCCCTGATATTGCCTTGTGATCAGTCGTCACAGTGAGACAGGGCCCTGGGCTCTGATATTGCCTTTGTCATCAGTCGTCACAGTGAGACAGGGCCCTGATATTGCCTTTGTCATCAGCCGTCACAGTGAGACAGGGCCCTGATATTGCCTTTGTCATCAGTCGTCACAGTGAGACAGGGCCTGATATTGCCTTTGTCATCAGCCGTCACAGTGAGACAGGGCCCTGATATTGCCTTTGTCATCAGCCGTCACAGTGAGACAGGGCCCTGATATTGCCTTTGTGATCAGCCGTGACAGTGAGACAGGGCTCTGATATTGCGTTTGTGATCAGTCGTCACAGTGAGACAGGACCCTGGGCTCTGATATTGCCTTTGTGATCAGTCATCACAGTGAAACAGGGCCCTGATATTGCCTTTGTGATCAGTCGTCACAGTGAGACAGGGCCTGATATTGCCTTTGTCATCAGCCGTCACAGTGAGACAGGGCCCTGGGCTCTGATATTGCCTTTGTCATCAGCCGTCACAGTGAGACAGGGCTCTGATATTGCCTTTGTGATCAGTCGTCACAGTGAGACAGGGACCTGATATTGCCTTTGTCATCAGCCGCACAGTGAGACAGGGCCCTGATATTGCCTTTGTCATCAGCCGTCACAGTGACACAGGGCTCTGATATTGCCTTTGTCATCAGCCGTCACAGTGACACAGGGCTCTGATATTGCCTTTGTCATCAGCCGTCACAGTGAGACAGGGCCCTGATATTGCCTTTGTCATCAGCCGTCACAGTGAGACAGGGCTCTGATATTGCGTTTGTGATCAGTCGTCACAGTGAGACAGGGCCCTCATATTGCCTTTGTCATCAGCCGTCACAGTGAGACAGGGCCCTGATATTGCCTTTGTCATCAGCCGTCACAGTGAGACAGGGCTCTGATATTGCCTTTGTCATCAGCCGTCACAGTGAGACAGGGCTCTGATATTGCCTTTGTCATCAGCCGTCACAGTGAGACAGGGCTCTGATATTGCCTTTGTGATCAGTCGTCACAGTGAGACAGGGCTCTGATATTGCCTTTGTGATCAGCCGTCACAGTGAGACAGGGCTCTGATATTGCCTTTGTGATCAGTCGTCACAGTGAGACAGGGCTCTGATATTGCCTTTGTCATCAGCCGTCACAGTGAGACAGGGCCCTGATATTGCCTTTGTCATCAGCCATCACAGTGAGACAGGGCTCTGATATTGCCTTTGTGATCAGTCGTCACAGTGAGACAGGGCCCTGATATTGCCTTTGTCATCAGCCGTGCCGTGAACAGCAGGACTTGAGACAGACCCATTCAGCGAGTCACTGGACGTGTTCACCATGCCTTGGTCACTGTCAAATGTTTTCCAGGGAAAGCCCTCCTGTTCCTGTATTGTGGTCCGTCTGTTGTAAATAGCCACAAAGTGTTGCTGCATTGCTCCTCTAGCTGTCTTTGTGTTTCACAGTTGTTTTTTTCTACAGTCATCACCTATTCAAGGATTTGGACAGAAGAGTTGCTTTACAGGTCAAAATGCAGTTTTGATTCAAAATAGCATGGAAAAAATAAAAACCGCTGATGATTTTTTTCCTTTTAGGTCAGGGAAGTTCTGACTGTGAAGACATGAACACAAAGTTCTCATGGAGGAAGAACTGATATTCTAAGAGAGAAGGGGGAGTGGGGGACCAGACATGCCAATGCCCCTCGCTCCCACCCCCAAATGTTTAAAACTTGTTTTCAAAATGTTGCAGTGTGAGGCAAATCTGAGCATCAAGTGGGGCATCGTCTGCTTTTCATTTGAACCGTAGATCTGTTTATCAGTCTCTCTTTCATCATGGCAGTGTCTGCTTTTCATTTCAACCGTAGATCTGTTCATCAGTCTCTCTTCCATGGCATCGTCTGCTTTTCATTTGAACCGTAGATCTGTTATCAGTCTCTCTTCCATCATGGCAGTGTCTGCTGAGGCACGACATTAGATGGTGACACTGGTGGCCTTCAGTGTGTTGAACCAGCTAGATGGTGACACTGGTTGGGCTTCAATGTGTTCAACCAGCTAGATGGTGACATTGGTTGGCCTTCAATGTGTTCAACCAGCTAGATGGTGACACTGGTTGGCCTTCAATGTGTTCAACCAGCTAGATGGTGACACTGGTGACCTTCAATGTGTTCAACCAGCTAGATAGTGACACTGGTGACCTTCAATGTGTTCAACCAGCTAGATGGTGAGGTTGGTTGGCCTTCAGTGTGTTCAACCAGCTAGATGGTGACACCGGTTGGCCTTCAATGTGTTCAACCAGCTAGATGGTGAGGTTGGTTGGCCTTCAGTGTGTTCAACCAGCTAGATGGTGACACTGGTGGCCTTCAGTGTGTTCAACCAGCTAGATGGTGACACCGGTTGGCCTTCAATGTGTTCAACCAGCTAGATGGTGAGGTTGGTTGGCCTTCAGTGTGTTCAACCAGCTAGATGGTGACACTGGTGGCCTTCAGTGTGTTCAACCAGCTAGATGGTGACACTGGTTGGCCTTCAGTGTGTTCAACCAGCTAGATGGTGACACTGGTTGACCTTCAATGTGTTCAACCAGCTAGATGGTGACACTGGTTGGCCTTCAATGTGTTCAACCAGCTAGATGGTGACACTGGTTGGCCTTCAATGTGTTCAACCAGCTAGATGGTGGCTGCCTGATCTCTTCAAGAAGTTTACAGGCATTTGGTGACATTGGTCCTGTGCTTGCCCACAAAAAACAAAACTAAACAATTGGTCCTCTGCTTGCCCACACAAAAACAAAACTAAACAATTGGTCCTCTGCTTGCCCACACAAAAAGAAAACAACATTTTATTTTTTAAACTGCAAATGGTGGTCGGTCGATTCTGTTGTCATTTTTTTCCCCCAGCCAATATTTCTTTATTGATAAATTATTCTTGTTTTGGTGGATTCTCACTTTTACTTTTCGCTAATATCCAGGAGTTTGTGGAAAAGTGGAGCCCTGAAAGCAACAAGGGATGAGAATGTTCCTTTTGTGTTAAAGAAGTTTATGCTGTGAGGTCATCAGAAAAGGGAGGAGTGCTTGATTCCTTCGTTGTTATTGTTTTCTCTGTGAAGTCATAAAGGACAAATAAGCTTGTTACATTTTATGTACATGAAGTTTTCACTGTGAAGTCATAAAGGACAAATAAGCTTGTTTCATTTTATATACATGAAGTTTTCACTGTGAAGTTATAAAGGACAGATAAGCTTGTTACATTTTATGTACATGAAGTTTTCACTGTGAAGTCATAAGGGACAAATAAGCTTGTTACATTTTATGTACATGAAGTTTTCACTGTGAAGTCATAAAGGACAAATAAGCTTGTTACATTTTATGTACATGAAGTTTTCACTGTGAAGTCATAAAGGACAAATAAGCTTGTTACATTTTATGTACATGAAGTTTTCACTGTGAAGTCATAAAGGACAAATAAGCTTGTTACATTTTATTGTACATGAAGTTTTCACTGTGAAGTCATAAAGGACAAATAAGCTTGTTTCATTTTATATACATGAAGTTTTCACTGTGAAGTCATAAAGGACAGATAAGCTTGTTACATTTTATTGTACATGAAGTTTTCACTGTGAAGTCATAAAGGACAAATAAGCTTGTTACATTTTATGTACATGAAGTTGTCACTGTGAAGTTAAAAACAAGAGATGAACTTGACTCTATTATATAAATCTTTTCACTGTAAAGTCACAAACAAGAATAGATAAACTTGTTTTATTTGTTTGTTACATTGAAGTCATAAACAAGTGATTAGCTCCTTTTCAGAAACAACCAGAGATGAGTGTGTTTCCTTTTATCGAATGAAAGCTATCACACAGAAGTCATGAGCAACAACAGATAAATGTTTTCCTTTTGTGGAAATGAAGTTATGAGTCAGAAGTCATAAACAACAGAAGATAGCTTGTTTCATTTTATGAAGTCGTAAACAACAGAAGATAGCTTGTTTCATTTTATGAAGTCATAAACAACAGAAGATAGCTCGTTTCATTTTACGAAGTCATAAACAACAGAAGATAGCTTGTTTCATTTTATGAAGTCATAGACAACAGAAGATAGCTTGTTTCATTTTATGAAGTCATAGACAACAGAAGATAGCTTGTTTCATTTTATGAAGTCATAGACAACAGAGGATAGCTCGTTTCATTTTATGAAGTCATAAACAACAAATGAGCATATTTCCTTTCGTGTAAATAAACTTTTCAGTGGGAAGTCGTTAATTGCGTATTTTTCTTTCATGTAAATAAAGTTTTTATCATGAAGTCATGAACAACAGGAGATGAGCTTCTTTCCTTACACACATGTCATGATAAGTGTATGAGTTACAAGCGAGCGCAGTAACTTTCGCCTCCCTTAAGACAAGGGCATATAGCTTGAAACCAAACTGGCTTGTGGTACCCATTTGCTCAGTCATGCAGATCAGAGAAACACAGAAGAAGGGAGGAAACCTGCCCGTGTTTTTTGCCCTGGCTGCCTCGTGTTTGTTGTTCATGCCCCGTGACTGCCAGGTGGATGGGTGCTGTGGACAGCGTTGTTTTGAGTTGCATGCCTTTTGTTGCTGTTGTTGTCGTACCCTGGCTAAGAGACTCCAGGGATCATCCGAACAGCAAAAGTACTTGAACACTATGGTACAAATGCATCAGGGATGAGAACATTATGTGTGTGACCGTTTTTGATCACCCCGCCATGTGGGCAGCCACACTCCGACTTCAGGGGGATTTTGGAGACTGATAATGTTATGTTAGGAGCTTGTCACAATTGAAGACAGTCCCCGCATAACTATGCAGAACGTAACATTTTGATTTAGCCTTGGTGTTCTAGCCTATGTCAACTGGCCTGACACAGCCTTAAGCCAGGGCAGCATGCCTTTTGATTTTTCACTTGGGAGTAAAGGTTATTGTTCTTTCTCGCCACTTTCCTGTTTACTTCTCCTTGCCTCACTTAATGAAGCTTTTTGATTGTGCCAAGATGTGGTGTAAAGCAGGGTTGTTACATTTGTTATTAAGAGGGATCAGGTATGCATAGGTGGATACGGTGATTAACCCACGTTTAAAATGAAATGAACTTTCCTTCCAGCCTCTGTGTGCATTGCCACCAGGAGTTGTTAAATCCAATTTCAGCACCACTAGTTGCTCCAACTGGTGAACATGTGTCTTACTGTTGTGTACCTATGTTTGCAGGCCTGGTCGAGCATGATAACAGCAAGTCATTGCCATAGCAACCCAACTACGCCAAGCCCATCTACCTTGTTGCTCCTCTGTACCGTCCTGGTTTCTCCGTGACTGCTGTCCCTTTGCATCATGTACCGCACAGGGTATGGAACGGCAGCACTGCAACGACAACAAACAGACAGACAGACAACGTGGTCACGGTCACCCCATTCTGCTGCCATCCTTTGCTGATGATGCTTGTGGACTTTGCCCGTGTAGGGCTGAAGGATATAGCGGTGAAATGATGCAAACTTTTTTCGTCATGCCGGAGGAGGCGAGCGAGCGAGCGCTTCCAGAGCCATGAATTCTGGACCCAACATCAGCGCAGTGGACACTGTAGCCCGCTTCATGAGATGTTGTGCATAGAGTTGTGTTCATGCAGTAAGTAATACACATGCAGTGGAAATAGATGTGTGGATTTTTTTGTTTCTTTTTTTTTTTTGTCTATAGAAGTGATAGATGGAATGAGGGGATAGGAACGGCATGGATCATTGTTGTCCCGTGAAATGAGGACAGCTGGGTGCCCAGGTAGAAGTGCATGGACTTGCGGTGTGATTTTGGAGTGCAGCTCGGTTAGGAAACTCCCTGCCCGGGAGTGGCGGCTCCAGTCAGGGTCCTCATTCTCAAGGTTGTTGTGATGCCGCACGTCTTTGGACACGACATCATCCAGTTCTCTGCCCTTCCTTTGTTTGCTGCCAAGGTCATACAATGTCTAGGTTCAGCTCAGAAGAGTAGAAGAGAAAGATACGACAAAACACCTCTGCTCTATTCTGTCACTACACTATTCTTGCTAACATTAACAGAATTTTTGCCTTCCCCTTGACCAAACTTTGTTTCGGTATTGTGTAGGTGTTTTTTTTTTGTATTTTTGAAATTGTGAACTTCATATCACTTTTACCTTGATGGCAGTGGCGACATAAATCATTGAAAAATGGGTCCAATTTCTGTTGCCGTTTTCAGAGCAGTTTTGCCTCAGACTGTGTCTCAGTTCGCCCTCCCAACAGCACCCATTCCCTTTTCCTGAAAGGCAGTGGCAGTGATGTGAGAATGAAACGATGGACGATTGACATGCTGCTAATGTGCTGCTAATGTGACACAAGGTGGGCAGCATACTGTACTGTCATTTCATGTATGTACACCTTGGCCTCTGGGCTGCTGTGTGTGTGTAGAGTATTGGATGAGTTGGAGTATCTCCATGATGATGTTCAGAGAGGTTTGAAAGATGGGCCCAGCAAGGAGAGACATTGGATCAACTTGTCCCTTCTGTTTACTGCTGATGTGTGATCCCACGCTGAGAGTGCTGTCAGTGCTTGACCTTTACCCTGTGACCTTTACCCAGCAACACTTCAAGGGTACATTCTGAGGACCTCATGTAAAAGAAGGCTGGAGTTATAGAGACTGGTACTGGTTTTTTTTTCTGCAACCTTTTTGTATTGGTACCCGTCGTTGACATGAAAATCACCTTGTTTATCCACCAGTCTTCTGTGCCCGTGAGAAGTTTGCCTTTGACATTGTCCCTTGGAGCTTCAAAATTGTCCCTCATTTAAGTTACCAGTCTGGTTGGCATAGGTCGTGACCAGGAATACGTGGGCAGGAACCACCACCTCCATCAACAGCAGCTTTTGTTGAAGGCCAGAACCCGTTTCACTGGGTGCAGTCTTGCACAGGAAGGTGAGTGAGCAGTCAACTGAAAGATGCCAAAGTTTTTTGTGAGGGCTTGTTCCTCTCTCTCTCTCTCTCTCTCTCTTCTGGACAAAATGGAATTCAACTGCTGAATGAAAAATCATGCTTTGTTTTACTGCGATGAAAGGTGTTGGGAAAACAGAGCCATGCTGTGTAGATTGAAGTATGTGATTCTTTCTTTTTCTTTTCTTTCTGCGTACGCAGGCTGATACTCCTGCGGACACTCCCTGTATAGCCAGGCAGTGGAGTTTTGTGTGTATGACCCTTTTCTATCCCGCCATTAAGGCAGCCATACTCCATCTTCGGGGAAGGTGCATGCATGTGTCACGTGTCATCCATACCAACGGCCAAACTAGCCTTCTCTTCCGAAAGTTGGTGATGGGATTTTACGTGTGTGCAAGATGTTGTGCATGCGTTCACACACGGAACCTCGGTTTATAGTCTCATTCGAAGGACTGTATGGGAAATGGAGTCAGAACCAATGTTAACTCCGAGGGAAAAATCCCCCTATACCGAAATTCGAACCCGCAACCCCAGGATCACGAGTCCGGCGCTCTACCAACTGAGCTATTCCGGCCCCCGAAGTATGTGATGTGTGTTGAAGCGGATTGAGAATAAAGACGCAGTTGTGTGAGCCAAGGTGTGAAAGGTGTGCAGGGTGACTGTGGAAGGTAGTGTTGTCCATGGACTGCTCCTGTAGGGTTCCCCGTCTGTGCTCAGCAGGTCATCGTCCCAAAGGGTTTCTGCTTCTCTGGAAATAACTCCCACACTGGAGGGAGTCCTGCCCTGTCCCTCCGGCCCTTTGAAACCCTCCCGTGTGCCCTGTAGTGATCCTTCTGCCTGAAGTGTCTCTTGCTGTACAGCCAGGGTGTAGCTGGCACCCCATCATGTTTACAGCCTACAGTCTGTGCGTCTCTGGCCCTGCAGCCTATGGTACCCGTGTTCCATTCTGCCCCCACCTGTTCTCCCTTTCTGCAACGTTCCCACACCCTGTGGTGGTCAGTGTTTCTGCAACGTTCCCACACCCTGTGGTGGTCAGTGTCTCTGCAGAGTGGACGAGCGTTGTTGTTTATTCTTTAATTATTCTTTGTAGAGTATTTTTGTCTTTATGAATGGCCCTGAAGTATGATCTTCCCCTCCTGCTCAAGAAGTAGCTGAAATGGTCACATCTCCAAGGTTTCTCCCATTTCTAATGTGTAGTGTAGAAGAGAACAGCCGCCACAAACTGGCCGTATGTTTGTGTAGTAGAGATGAAAAGATGGTCTCCAGTGGAGCAGAGCCGTCTTAAGAAAAGAATGCACCGAGGATTGTTGAGCTGTGCGGGGACAGACCTTTCAGCCTGGGGACAGAGATGTGGTGACCATTGTCGCTGACCTGGGGACAGAGGTGTGGTGACCATTGTCGCTGACCTGTGGACAGAGGTGTGGTGACCATTGTCGCTGACCTGGGACAGAGGTGTGGTGACCATTGTCTCTGACCTGTGGACAGAGGTGTGGTGACCATTGTCGCTGACCTGTGGACAGAGGTGTGGTGACCATTGTCGCTGGCCTGTGGACAGAGGTGTGGTGACCATTGTCGCTGACCTGTGGACAGAGGTGTGGTGACCATTGTCGCTGACCTGTGGACAGAGGTGTGGTGACCATTGTCGCTGACCTGGGGACGGAGGTGTGGCGACCATTGGCTCCAGACAGAAGCCCCCTGCGGCGTGTCGCTGGCCTGCATGCGCTCTTTGATGTGTACATTTCATGGTTTTGCTGGACGCTGCTCATAGCTAATACAGTGTATGTATTTGACACGTCTTATTCCGCAATATAATAGTGCCAAGTTTTGCGCTGCGGTGGTGATACTAAGTGATGTAAAGTGTCTGCTGCCGTGGCAGTGGAAGAAAGGACCTGTAGATGACAGAGTGCGCAAGGTACTGAAAGTGGTCATGTAGATGACAGAGTGCGCAAGGTATTGAAAGTGTATTTATTGGGTTGTAGCCTCTGTAGAGACTTTTGTGTGTGTGTGTGTGTGCGCACATTTTCTTGTTCCATCTGGAGTTGCACTGTTTTTGCCGTTAGGATTGAAGCAGTTTGATGATTGTTCTTCATTTGTTTTCCTCAGTTGGGAAACTGATCTTTCAGTTCCATATTACAATAACAGATGTTCAGTGATTTATTTTTTTACAAACTATCACAAATAGAATTGTTTGTAGGTGATTAAAGTTTATCAGGTGCCTGCATTAATTTTTTTTTTAACTTTCTGTGTCCCAGAGAAAAGGGAGGCTATCCAGATGTGCCTGTGGTAAAAATGTAGGTAATATTGTTGTATGATGTAGTACTGAAAGTGTAGGTAATATTGTTGTATGATGTAGTACTGAAAGTGTAGGTAATATTGTTGTATGATTTAGTACATCATGAAGATCCATTCCAGCTACTACACACAATTCTAAGTGGTGAAGATTATTACAAAACCAGAGGTCTCAAGTTAGCATCAGCTGTTTATAATCAGAGCAAGTGAGACATCCTGCAATCTGTGAGCAGAGAGAGCTGCTCCGCATCAGTAGCAGATCCTCTATATTTGGCTCAAGATGGCGAAGAATCAGTTCAACTCGACTGGATCTGATCTTGGATGCTTAGCCTTGAAGGGAATACACATGCTGTGGGATTTTTCCGAAGTGGAGTGGTTCATTCATTGCATTGAGTCGGCACTTGCGACTTTTGAAGGCTTTCTGTAAAATCCACCGATCTAGTTCATGACTCAGGAACAGAGATATTGGCTCATTAGGAAAAAAAAGTCACCTCTGGTAGGTATTGGATGGTGCTCTGCATGTGGCATGATTGTTTTATTGTCCAACTTGCACTATAGTATGATGAGCTACGATGTCCAGTCAGTGCCTCATAATACTATGCCTTCGTTTTACATCTGAAGTGGTCAACAACAGAATGACAACGGACAGCTGTGAAGATCCAAGCTGTTGCAGTCGCTGCTTTCTGTCCAGTTACTGTCAGGTTTGTGACATTAGAATCTTCCCAGTTTTTCTGGCACGTATGAATAAAGTACATCTCCCCAGCTGTGGGGCTTTCACCATCGTCCTTTTCTGATCTATGCCTTGCTGTAGTGTCACACTGGGGTTTGTCCAGAATGGCATCATGATCTACAGACACATGTATGCAATTTTCTCCTGATGATTCGCTTTATCTGCTTGTATGAGTAATCTTGATTTAGCCATGCTTCTGTAATTGCCACTGGGAAAGCTTTTTGTCTGCAGCAGACTTCCTTTCGATGTGTGACCGAGTGTTGTCACACCATGTATCTTTAAAAACAAAACCATACAGGTTTTGGGCAAATGTTTCCCAACAAATCAAAATACTGAACAAGCATTGTTCTTGTTTAGTTCTGAATACAGTATAAATGTGCATTTTTTGTGCAGCCATCCAGAACTGCTATCGCTTTAACAGAGTACAGTTCTGATTGAATGCAACACCTGAAAGAATGAAAAATAATAATTTTGACATTAACAAATATCTATAAAGAAGGGTACATATGTTTTTGTTAATTATCTTCTTTTTTTTAATTTGAGAAATGACTCATCAGAAATCTTGTATTTCATTTTGAAATGTGACTGCGTCCGTCTTGATTGTCCATATGTACACATATATTGCTAAGACATAAGAAAATCCTAGGAAATTGATTTCAGATGGATTGTTTTGAAATCTTGATAATTTATTCTACTTACTTTATATTGAGTGGAGTAATTTATGTGTTTGTATTTGACAGCTTCCCTCCTCTACAGCAAGTGTAAGAATGCTGTCTTTTTTTTGCTAGCACCACAGGGTAAAGCGCTGTAATGTCATGCAGGCTGTGACAAACGGAGAACACACAAACATATCAAGCCTGATGTTTACAATGTTTTGCTTTAAGTTAACTGCCAATATTATCACAACAGTATGATGTTCACATGCTACAGAAACCTTTGTTGATAACATTATGTTTTGCCTGCCTTGTATATTTCGCAGCACAGATTGAAACAAATACACAAAATTGTGTACTGATGACATCTGTCAATTTAGGAACTGAAAAAGCTAGATGAAGCTTTATAATATGAATTTACTAAATGTTATTCACGTAGTAAAGTTTAATCAAGACTAAAAGATAATCATGTAATTGTCTTATTGATTAACGTACATATTTTTCACATACTGTTGATTAACACACTGTAATGAGTTGGTATAAAATGGCAAATCTGTGGAATGGGAAATAAAGAGAAAGATCGATAGCAGATTCATACACACTGGCAGATGCCAAGGATTGCATTAGCATATGTGCTGCACACTCAGAGAGAACACCCACCCACATTTGTAAATATATAGTATACCTCTTGACGAAAACCTCCCTGGTCTAACAAAGGAGGAGGGGGGGAGCTTTTTTCTAAGAGCCCCACAACTTTCGTCCTAATGTTAGAACTGAATTGAAGTATTAGTGCTTTTTGTAGTTCCAACAGAGAAGTCAGAATTTTCACTTCGTGTTCGGTCTTTGCCACCTGGTTTAAAAATGACATTTCGGCGTGTTTTTAGTTTTATTTGCCGTTTTATGAAATGCTTGGTGGGATTAGTTGCTTTGTTTCGGGGATTTTTTTTTTAAATTTGCAGCTAGACACTGTGCTTTTATTTCAGTTACAAGAATGGCTTTGTACAGATTTGACACAGGGAAGATGGAGATCACAGAATAGGAAAGCTTAGGGGAGAGGGATAGGGACAGAGAACAGGAGTGGAAGAGGGGTATCTAGCCCTTGAGAAGCCTGTTGAGTCACAAGTAGGTTAAACTTTTCATCGCGTTTTCAATGACAATTGTAGAAAAAATATCAGACTGAAAAAGTTTGTATGGCAACACAAAGCGAAAGGGTTATCAATGCATATTGCACAAGCTACTGCATTTATATCTTGTGATGTTTGTGTCTGTGCATGAGATGTGCGTGTTGTGTGTGAACAAAGGGAAGCGATGTATCAGTCTCTATATATATGTGTGAGATCCTTGAGCAAGGGAGTGGGGTAGAGGAGGGGGGAACCCAAGGAACATAAAGAAACGAAAAAAAGCAGACCTGTCTACTGTTTTTTTTCTTCTTGCGTTTGTGTTCAGTCTGGCTTGGCTTCACAATGGTGATTTCAGGCGTTTCGTGGAGCTTGCCGTCCATGGCTCGTTCTTTTTCTTTTGTATTTCTGCATTTCATTTACTTTTTTCTTTTTTTTTTCTTGTTTATAATTCTTGAGATGTCTTTTTTTTTAAAATCATTTTCCTGCCCAAAACAGTTTTCCTCATCAAAGCATTAACTTGGACCTTGTTTACATAGTTAAGAATTTTCAGAATGTTAATCATAATTATCCTAACGCCAGAGATTCACACATACATCTAATAAACCACCATTTCCACACATCTGCAGAATGTTTTTTTTTTAAATATATGCAATAAATTCCAAAATGGTATATTTTGCAATATCCAACAAGGGGAGAAAATTCAGTTGCACACAAAAAAAAAGTGGGAATGTTACAATCATTTTGTAAGTTCACCTCCCTTCTCTGTATGAACAATTGCATGACTTTGCGCACAGCCAAGATAGATTACGCACAAACAATGTGAACTTTGAAGTCATTGTATTAGTCTCTCTCTCCCTTTCTCTTTAAGAATGGATGAGTGCTTGCTTTCCTGCACAGCTGAAGTAGATAGTGTTGCTTTCAAAGTGAAAGGCCGAGCGCTGTCCTTGCTGAATGATTGTGTGGGTATGTGGGAGTGCATGTGTGCGTGTTTTCAAACTGCTATGCAATCGTTGAAACTTAAGATTTCTGCTTGAAAAAAATCTTAGTTTGCATGATCTTCCAGCGTGAATAATGGAGCGTCGAGAATTGCCCACCTCGATTTGACAGAACCACCATTGGTGCACGGTTAGTTTGTTGATATAAGGGTAAGTAGAAGTTTAAATGAAACATGTAATGTTCTTCAAGCAATACTTATTACAACACGTATGTATTGCATCTATTCATGATGGCTATCAGTCTATGACAACAAACGGAATGGGGGGGGGGGGGGGGGGGGGGGGGGGGGGGGGGGATACTCTGTTTCCCAGCATCCTGTTTTTAACCATTGTTTGGGATCAACAGCTGAGTAACTCTGTTGCTGTCCTTCACAATAAAGTCTGTGTTGTAGGTAGACATGCAGACACATTGTACCACTACTAGTTTATGATCATGTATTTGTTCATAAAATCAGAACTTGAAATGGATGTTGACCTGAATTGATTGGCAGTGTTCTCCTGTTCAGTAATGAAGGGTCCAGGTCACCATTTCCACCCTGCAGCAAATGCTGCCATTAGATATGAACAGAAGTCAAGTAAGTTTAAATGTACTTTCTCCTCTTTGATTGCCTAATGGCCTTTCGATATTCTTTAGCTCTGAGGCACACATGCAACATGTTCAGATGCAAGAGTGCATGATTCAAAGCGAGAAATGGGGAAATTACTTTCATCTTTCAGATTGAAATAAGGTGGGGCATTTCTGTTGGGGGATAAATTCTCATTCTCCAAATGTATGTCAATGATACATTTATTCTAAATATATTCTGTTGTTTTTTTTTATATTGTCATTATGAAAATAATAATGAATTGAAGTAAAAGATTCTTTCTTTTGGCGTGTGTGTGTACGAGTGTGTGTGCGCGCATATGCCCACATTTTTCATCCTCGTGCATCATTTTGGAAAAAAAAAAAAAATATGAAAGCAAATCTGAAAGCTCTAGTGCTTGCTTTCACCTTCTACAACTGAAATACCAACTGCTCCAGTACATGCACTGAACATGTCCACATATATTCATCTTCTACAACTGAAATACCAACTGCTCCAGTACATGCACTGAACATGTCCACATGTATTTCACCTTCTACAACTGAAATACCAACTGCTCCAGTACATGCACTGAACATGTCCACATATATTCATCTTCTACAACTGAAATACCAACTGCTCCAGTACATGCACTGAACATGTCCACATGTATTTCACCTTCCAATGTTTTCCCTTTAAATTTCTGGACTACGGCATTTTTTTCTTTGTAGATCTACAGAAAGATGTCTGAAACGCTTAAAGGTGGATCACGGACATCCTCTCCCTCTCTTAACACATGTATTTGCACACACCTAGACTCACTTATTACTTGTGAACAATTGAGATCAGTTCTCGGGAAAGGCCACCACCACTGAAACCTGTACATTGCTGTGCAGTTCAACACACAGTACTGTACATTGCTGTGCAGTTCAACACACAGTACTGCCGTGTAGTTCAACACACAGTACTGTACATTGCTGTGCAGTTCAACACACAGTACTGTACATTGCTGTGCAGTTCAACACACAGTACTGTACATTGCTGTGCAGTTCAACACACAAGTACTGTACATTGCTGTGCAGTTCAGCACACAGTACTGTACATTGCTGTGCAGTTCAACACACAGTACTGTACATTGCTGTGCAGTTCAACACACAGTACTGGTTGCTCTCCCCATCCATAGTGAGTATAGACAGCAGGTTGAGGTTGCCTTTCCCTTTGAAACTGGGGACTGGAGGCAGAGACTGGATTGGACCCACCCCCCCCCCCCCCCCTGCCAAATTATCGCCCCTTTAACACACTTCATCACAGCACCTGTCCACCTCACAAACACACACACATGCATGCACACACACACACATGCATGCACACACACACACATGCACACACCCACAAACATGTCCTCCTTATCCCCACTCCAGCAGTGGCAAGTTCACGAAATCGTCCCTGGTTGGAGGCAACAAAGATGGCGGCAGGTTGGACACCCCAGCGAGGTGGGGCGGTAGGTGATACTCTGGCAGGGTTTTTCTCTTCTTCTGGCCGCTAGCACCCAGGCTCTCTTGGCGCTTGGCGCGTTTGGCCAGCCAGTCGCTGACGTCCCCGATCACAGCAGCAGTCCTGGAGCTGCTGGCAGACGTCTGTGACTTCTGTTGACTTTGTCGACCTGCGTGTGATAGAGTGGAGAGGTGGGGAAAACTGTACACACACACAGCTATATGCAGTATGTTCTAAACATACATGTGTGTGTGTAAGCATGTGTAGGAGAGTAACATGTAACAGTATTTCTCCTTCACTTGTTACAGCCCTTCTAGACTGCCTGACCTCTCTGTTAGTACCATTCACTCAAATTTTTCACGTTTTTGTTTCACAGTCATACATTGATGCAAAAGAGACCGATATCTTCACCAGAATTTGACACTAGGATAACAATACAAGTCATGATCTCCAGTGGTTTCCTGTCAAGGAGAGAACGTATAAACACCGATTCTGACTCACTTGCTACTCCACCACGTTTTTGGGCGAAAGTGGCCTAAAAGCCGCCTATTCCTGTTCTCTGACAAGTAACCAAAAAATAAACGACCCTACAAACAAACATACTGTGTAGGGTTATCCGTTTTCAATACTAATTTACTAAAGTTTTCATAGAGTAGCGTAGGGAAAGTAGCCAGGACTGAACACGCCCCATAGAGTAACGCAGGGAGAAAAGCAGTTGTGGCTGAACGCGCCCATATACACGGTGGGTGCACCAGGCTATCCGATTACTTCGCGGTATGTTAATTACAGAGTGGGGAGAGCCCTGACAAAGCAGTTAAGGTTAAGTTGCCCTCAGAACAGACAGACAGACAGAGAAGAGAGACAGAGAGACACACACTACACACACACACACACACACACACACACACACATACACATACACACAAACACTCTCTCTCTCCACACACACACACACACACACACACACACACACACACACACACACACCCACGCAAACTAACACGGACACCTGCACACACAGAGAAACACACACACTCACACACAGGCCAAAAATCAATACTGCTGCACCTCCTCCACCCCTCTTCCCCACCCCTTACTTCCTGTTTAGCATTACATCAGCTTCTAGAACGTTCTGTTCTAACATTCCGTGCGGCGGCGCTGTTCTAGCCAGCCAATCAGCGATTTAAGCGTAGCCTTACGGCCGCTCACGCCACACATTCTTCCACTGATTGCCGGGGCAAGCACGTCGTGGTTACTGTGCTGTGATTTTACATTTGACAGGCGGGCTGGGCGGAGAGAACTTGTGTGTGTTAAAAACATGGCGAGTCAGGGAAGTGATGTTTCAATGTTTTCTGCCAGTGCTGGAAGTGACACTAATATTACTCAAGAAATGGATGAAGTGTTGTTATCTTCGCAAGGAAAACTTTCCGATCAACAGACCGATCTTGTGAAAAAATACATTGTTTATCATGAGGCCATGGCAAAGTTTTTGACAAAGAAATTGAGTGGCGAGCCTTGTTCTCCTCCTTCAAAGCCAAAAGGAAGCATTTTGTTTTTGTTTCCTCAACAATTATTTAATTAGAGTAACTTTGAAAAGCTTTTAACTTTTGAAGAAATGATTCTATTCAAAAAGCTTCAAATGTTCAGTGACCGGTGTACTACCTAGTAGTTCAGAAAACTTCTCCACCTTGTGGTGTTTGTGACACAACGCAAAGCAGACGACGCGGAACACGACTCGGGCTGGGCCCAGACAGGGCCGGTGTTGTTACTGGCTAATTATAGTGGGTGTAGCGCTGTTCGCTAACTGCCCTCCGACAACTGCTCTGCAAGGCTCTCAGTGAACGCCACAAACACATGACGTGGGCTTAAAAATAGTAACGGTTTGTGCAAAACTAGGCCAATCGGCAGACTCTGCCGATTGACCTACAAAGCCCTCTCTAACGTGCGACTGTAAGACCACAGCAGGCCTACCGCTGACGTGGTTGGCGCAGTGTGGTCTAGTGGCATTGGTGTTTTGTTTGTTGTTTGTTTGTGTTTGTTTGTGTTTGTTGTTTGTTTGTGTGTGTGTGTGTTTTGTCCTACCCCACGCATGCACACCCCCCCACCCCCCTCCACCCGCCCACCCACCCCACGCATGCACACACTGACGTGGCTCTAAATATAGTAACGATCATGCATGTACGGTTTGCGCCTGCCCTGCTTCGGCTGTTTGATTGTTTAAAAAACGCAGTGTGCCTGGATAACGATTTTTGAATGTTCTGGCAAACAAACTAGATAGGGTTAGGCCTTGTGTGTTTGTTTGTTGTTTGTTTGTGTTTGTTGTTTGTTTGTGTGTGTGTTTTGTCCTACCCCACGCACGTCCTCCCACCCCCAACCCCCGCCCCACGCACGCACGTCCTCCCACCCCACCCCCCTGTGTACACACACACACTCCCACCCCCAAGTCACCCCAAGTTCTTAATTAAGTTACTTCAAGTTCTTAATAAGTTCTTGATTAAGTTTTTAATTAAGTTCTTGATCAAGTTCTTAATAAGTTCTTGATTAAGTCATCCTTTAAGTACAACCAAGTTCTTATAAAGTTATCTTATAATTATCAAAAAAATACAAGCTATGTTTTTTATCTTAAATAGTAGATGTCTAATATAGTACACACACGCCTCAAAAAACGTTGTCATCGTTGAGGATGTCTTGCTCAGCGTTCTCTGCATAGATCGTAAGGAAGGTCTTACACCCAAAGCAACCACATTGATTACAATTCTGGTCTATGGAAATGTCTTTTATAGACTCTATGTCTTTATTTATTGACTTTATCATTTTATAATACGCCATGATCTATTTTTATTAAAAATTTAAAATATTATTCCATTATAAATGGATCAAAATGATGCTTTGTTATTGGCGGTTTTTGGCGTGCAGTTGCTTTTTCTGTATTTAACGGTTCAGGTTGTTTTAACTTTTTTTCTTTCTGTTGCCATTGTGTATATATTTTATAGCCATAATAACTGCCCCCAACAGCAGCAAGGGCGCCAAAAATGGCAAACAGTTTTAAGTTCAATATTCCATGAAGACTTTGGGGCCCTTGAATCACATGGAGTTTTTATAGCTGGCATTGAATCAACTTGTTCTGGCGTTGGCGGTGTTATGTTTTCATAATGCTGTAACATTAATTTTTTTTTGTCTGTTCCACTCTGCTAATTTTTTTCCTGCTTCAACACGCCCAGGATTTTTAATGGTCTCCGCCTGGTTCAGTGTTTTCTGATGATTTTCTGGCTTGGTTACTTTCTCCCACCTGGTTCAGTGTTTTCTGATTCTGCTGATTTTCCAGATCGTTCATTTTGAAGGGAAATAAAATCTATATGATTAAAAGTTATTAATCCCATGATTAATGGCGATAACAATGTTCCAAATCTATAGTATAAATCACACCCTAGAGACTCTAATGACTTTGTTAAAACTGGATCTTGCGTTAAATCATACGTAAGATCTTGTTCAGAATCAATGGAGCAAATCTACTGACTAGTTTAGTGTACAAACTAAGAACCGTTTGCCCCACACTTTTCACCATTCTAGACCCCAGCTGCGCTTCATACCTGTTATGATACTTTAAAATGTCTTGCGGCGACATTTGTTGAATCTGTTCTATGCTGAATTCAGTTCCGAGGAACTGTTTTGTTTTTTCCACATGCTGCCAAAGAATACAGCCTCTCCTTTTTGGGCATAATTGCTTGGTCATCAGCTTGGTCATTCATAAGTTCAGGAAGGTTTAGGCTGCCTTGTAGCTGTAGTAGATCATCGCTGTTCATGTTTTTTATATTAATTATAATTATTTTATTTTTTAAATGAGCACCGAAAAAACTATTGCTAACCTTGTATACCATTCTGCTGTTATTGGAGGACTAAGTGTAGGATACTCAATGCTTGGTAAAAGCTTGTTAAAATAAAAACCGGCAGATCTTGGCAAACTAGACTTTGAGGATTCAGCAAAACTGATTGCTATTATTGCAGCTTCATTTGCTACGAAAGATTTTCTAGTTAAGCAAGGAATAATTCCAGAGAATATAAATATGTAAGAAAAAAATACATTTATAAAAAATGGCTTCACTCGCAATAATGATAGGCGGCGCTGTGGTAAATGCGCTTGCTTTTAGCGGAAGTAATTTCGCATTTAGTAAACTGGGGAATGACGGCGAGAGAAAAAGACATAACAAAGCTATGGAGGAACTAGCAGCTGCACAAGACGCCTATGAAAGGCAGAGACTTGAGCAGTTAGATTTTATTAATGACACACTGAAAAGACAGGGGCATGCAGCTTACATATTTAAAGATGTTGATCAAGCAATAAAACAATATTATCTAGTAACAGGCAAACCGGTCCAGACATTGCCCCACCAAAATTCAGTGACTTTTATCAACCATCAGAAAAACAAAAGATGCAAGAAATCGCGTTTATTGTCGTTGGTATGACCGTCGTGTATTTTGTTGCACATAATTATTGGCTGAATAAAAAATGAACAAAATCTATTATTCGCCAAAAGGATATTGGAAGGGTATCACAGCAATACAAAAGCTAAGCCAAGCGGCAGGTGTCAGTGAACAAACAGCGAAGGAATGGTTATCTAAACAAGCAATCTGGCAAATTTATTTACCTGCCCCTAGACGAATACAGAGACCACACTTTGTTAATACAACTCCAAACGACACCCATCAAATGGATCTTCTATATTTACCCTCTGATACGATTAGACGAAAAAGATTTAAGTACGCACTCACAGTCATTGACATGGCTTCAAGATACAAAGATGCAGAACCATTAACACAAAAGAGTGCTTCTGCTGTTGCTGTTGCTATACAGTTGATATACCAGCGAGGCCCCTTAACTTTCCCTCGCATGATTCAAGTCGATGATGGAAAAGAATTTAAAGGCCAAGTGAATCAATTATTGTTAAAACATAGAGTTACCATTAGAAGAGGCATTCCGGGAGTTCACAGATCACAGGCTTTAGTTGAAAACTTTAACAAACAGTTAGCCGAAAGACTTTTTTCTTACCAGTATCACAGAGAGCTGATTGACAATTCTCGCAACACAGAATGGGTTAGAAGACTGCCCTCAGTTTTGCGCGCAATGAATAATGAAGAATTTAAAGGGCTAAAACCAGTACAAGCAATCAAAAGAAAAACAATAAATGTTGTTGAAGGAGAGTCTTCATCCGGCAAACTATTACCGTTTGGTTTAAAAGTAAGGTACCTTTATTTACCGGGGGAAGCAGAAGGGGACACTCGCATCAGGGCAACAGATCCAGTTTGGAGTGTTGATCCATATGAAATAAAAAGAATTGTAAAGATGAATCCGCCCGTGTATTATTTACGAGAAACTGACACAACAAAACAACCGGCTCCTCAAAGATCTTTTGTGAAGGAAGAACTGCAGATAATCCCGCCGGGCACAGTTCCCCCTTTAATTAATTTACGGTTCTCCAGTGCCCAATTGCATATGAAAACTCTGGATTAACAAACACCCGTTTTGTGTTTGTTCTATCTAATGACTTCTTTGTTACAACTGTTGTGTTGATCTCATGTAGATTAGATCGCAGTTTTACGTTGTCATGATGGAAAGTCTTATTGCCAAACAATGCTTCTTTGTAGTTGTCATGTGATATGTTTTGACTGCACAACACTGCGAGATATTCCCTTTGCTTTCTTAATGATTTTTCTCCTGCTCGAAATACTGTACATTTTTGACCTTAGCCCCACAAAACTCCTTGATCACCTTTCCAGATAATTCATCCTTCATCTTTCCTAAAACCTTCTTGTTAGTAATTGAATGTAAAGGTGAATCTTTAGGGTAATCTGATGTATCATACCATCCCGCATGTCCTTTAGCTACTTCGATTTCCATGTCTTTATAAATATCTTCAGTAGGAATATCTATAACAAAACTATCTGTATCTGTGTAAAGTACTCTGGACTCAGGATACGAGGGCTTAAAGTAGTCATAAAGAAACTCTAACTATCAAAAGCTTTTGATAATTCTAAAACTGTTAAACCAAATAAATACAGGTTTGATCCAATTTGACTTTCTTTTTTTTTCATAATTATGCCAAAAGCTGATCATGATATCTTCTAAAGTCCTGATAATTTGGTTATAGAAGTTCAGCTTAATGCTTCATTCTCTCTGGTGACTAATCTGACATCTTTACGGTGTGCGGGTTCTCCATAGTCTTTCCAAAACAGCTGTTGTTCATCAGCTGAATAAGTCTTTTTCTGAGCATCTGTGGACTTAGTTCTGAGTCTGTGTTATCATGATGTATGGTTTCATGATCTGGGCTTGATCAAAAGCCTATTTATGCGATGGAACTGTGTCAACTTCAAACAAGTTTAAATATAAATTGTAGAAGTCTGTAAGACAGTCTTAATGTTTTTTTGCGGCGAAGATTAGGCACAGTTTGGCGGCTCTCTTGGATCCATCTTTAGACTTTCTGCTGCTAAGGATTTGTCATTATGCGGTCATGGCGTTCATAGAGGATATTCTAAGTCAACTTCTAGAATGGCAGCCGCGCTGCTGATCAGCGTTAAACTGTTCAACCACTTTTAATTGCCTTTTGTATTTTATTCGTACTTTGTACATTTTAAAGGTGCGTTATTGGAAGCGGATTGCGCCCTAGCCCATCCATACAGATTGTTTGCATTAAATACATGAGATAGTTAGACTTGTACTCGGATCATAGTCATTCTAGGTATTTGTTGTTTGCTTTACAGTAAGGATGGCGACGCCATACTAATTCCTCCACGCAATCCGTTTTACAATCATCTGTATTCATTTGGTAATCTACAATAAATCCAATCTTTACTCCAGTAAACACTTTAAGAAAGATCCCAAATCTCATCCCGGGCGCAGAAATGTAATGCGCTGGAATCTGGCTATAATGTCTTAATGCAGGTTCTTTCTGTAATTTCAAGCCGGTCCGCCAACAAACATACATTCGGCATCAAGTAGGAGCGTCATGATCGTTCCCATTGTTTTACACTCTAACTTCTGCAATGCTTCCTTGACCAGCTGGTAATCAGAATCACTGATGTCCTTTCTCTAAGACTAGAAAAGAAAGCGCTTTAGGTGGAAAGTGTATCTTCGTCCAAAACCTTTCCCAACTGTTGCATGTACTCATAAGGTAACGCCCTTTCTAACGAGAGTTGGGTCAAATTATTTTCGGTTATGGGCCAGGACTTTAAGGACATAGCCAGTGACTCTTATGAATCCCATCAGGGGCTGCATAGAGAGTCATTAAAAAGAATGTTATTTAAAGGGAAAACATGTACTTTTTCTGATGACTGTGCAATGTTGCTACCCTGAAAGCGCTCGTCCACTGCTTTCATTATAAGGTGAGAGTCGTAACCTCGCAAGTTTTGAAAGAGGATGGGCAGCTTCCAGTCTTATGGATCAAACTTTAGTTGAAGTTTGCATTTGTTATGCACGCGCTTCCTCAGAAACCTTTCGTTAATGTGATCTTGGTCTCTTTACTGTGGGATTTGTTGCTTCTTCACTGAGTTCTAAACCACAAATCCAACAATGTGTGGCTGAGGCATACTGTTGTTGGGCTTCAGGCGTCACATCATGATTTCAGATAAATTAGATTATTAGAACAATCATTACGCACTTGCTGCATGCGCTGTAAAAAATCTTCTAGCGCTTTTGGGCCTCTATATAAATTCTGGCTCTGAATGAACGCCATCGGACCTAACAATAATGAAGGCAAATGAACAAATCTGATGGATTACGTCATTAAGACTGTTTTTTTCGAAGTTTTGTGGCGTGGACCTTCATAAGGAACATATAAGCGAACTCGAAGTCTGCGAGTTAAACACATATGGAGAACTGTTGCAGCCGTTTCCTGTTCTTTAAAACTAACTTTTGATCCGGGCGGGGGGGGCGGAGTTAGTTCTGTATTACAGTCAGCTGGCCGATACATTGTTTCTTATGTTCGCTTGCGGCTTGGAACAGATGGCATTCTTGTTAACACATTTTCTGCCAGAATTCTTGTTTTGCCCAATTTTAGAAGTTGGCCAATAAGTCTACTCAGTGTGCGTATCATTGTGTAATGCGGCAGCCCTCTGAGTGAAAGCATCAGCAGTAAGTCAACATTGGCTTTTGTCTGTGGATTACCTATTGTTGGGCTGTTCTTGGACACTGTAATCGGCACCAATATGTTTCCTCATCCCATGTGTATAACATTTAACAGTTATGGGTTTGTTTTGTTCTTCAAACTGTTCTATTGATCTACCTAACAGGAAGAATATTCCACTAAAGTTATGATCATGATGTAAGGGCGATAGTTAGACACTCTCTCTGCGTTTCTTGCGGGCGTAATGCAGCTGCTGAGAACACACAACATTTAAACAGTTGTTGTCTGTATTCTTTATGTTTAAAACTGCTCTTTTTGCAACTAATGCTGGAGGTAGTGGAATGTGAGACTTGGCCTACAATCGGCGCATTACTTTGCCTTGTTTTAATCTGATCTCTAAGATTCGCCGTCTGACACCAGAGCCTCTCATTTTAGCCTCTTCAGAAGCAGCGCCATAAATGTGCAAGAAGTTCTTTCTTGCCAACCCGGGTGTTAAGTCATTATGTGAAAGAATGTCTGCTGTTTAGTTGAGACCCAGAACTTCTAGATTTTCTTCTTTTATTGTTACATAGTCGATTAAAACAGCTAACAGTACTTTAACTGGCGGGCCTATTGTTAGTTTGCCTTGGAACTTGAGAAAGCACATGAACAACACTGCTGTACGTTGGTTGGGTCAACGAACTTCTAGATCAATATCATTCAGTGCTCTTGATAAACGCTCTCTCTCAAGCTTCCTTCAAAATTTCGTTCTTGCCCTTTCATATATCTTAGCCATGTTGAGCTCTTTATAAATCAAAATATTTATTTGAATTAAAAAAAAAATAATTAATCAGATCAATATCAACGGTCTTTTTGTGCTTGGACTCATAAACTAAAGTATAAACCCCCCTAATCCTTTTTGTGTTGTTAATGTGAGTGTTAGAACAGAGGTGTAATGCTCTCGTTGACTTTTTTTAAGCATTCCTTTTTTATCTGCTCGGGGGTCTGGCTGTTTGAGAAAAACTTGCCACCGCTTTCTTTGAAGATCAAACTTTCTGTCTTTGTTGTCATCACAAAATCAGCCTGGTAAACGAATTAAAATTTTTCATCCGTGATGTTAGTGTCACTAGCGCTTTATTTATTGTCAGTTTGAACGAGCTAAGTTTTGCTGTTTTTTGTTGAACCATAGCTGTGGCTTTTGGTGTTTAGTTTTTATTTTTTTGCTGCGGCACCCTACAGCCTTAATGAACACAGGCAAGAGCCTTAAAGACAAACCCCCGAGAGGTAAAGCTGCGGGTGCGCCTATGCCGTTCCGTTGTAAGAGACCAACACTCCGTTCTGGCTGATAGATCACTTATAGTCGATGCTCCAGTATTAACATATGGACAGCATTAAAGGCAGCAGAATACCTTCGTTTGGTTTTGCTGTAATTTGAAAGGTCTTGATCTAGTTTTTGTTGCATTTGAGTATGTTTGTTATCATGAAGGTTTTTACTTCAGGGGTTTCTCTAAAACAGCAGAATTGCCTGCTATCCTTCTTTGGCGGTGCTGTAGGCACATTAGGATAAAACCTGAACAGACATGCTTTTTATTTAAATGAAAATAATTTAGTATAATACATATTCTATTTTGTTTTCTCGAATATTTCAGCTGCCGCATCATATAATAAAAACAAATGTTACATTAAGGGTTTTCGGCTTCTTCTTCTGTATCAATTTGATTGTTTATTACGTCTCTCCCGTTTCTCCCGCTTCATTACAACTCCTTATCTCTTTGACCTTAGGTTCAATCCATAAACCGTTTATTTTGTTGTTAAATATCATCGAGTCTAAACTGTGAGATGTAATCTTTAGACACTCGGTCTGCTTTTGGATTTCATACCCTCCCACCCCAAACAATTTCTTATTTCGTCAAAATGATGATAAGGTCTAAGCCGCTAGCGTAGATTTGGTTTGGACTGCGTCAATTGTACATTGCACTTTCGTTTTTTTTGGATTATAAAAACTTTTCACTTGCTCTTGTTTTTTTGAACGGTTCTTCATCATTCACACAGCAATAAAATACCTTTTAAGGATCTTGCTGCCGAACGCTATAAAACTAAAAATTCCATGATAGTGTTTGCCCTGCGTCTAGGAGAAGGTTGTTGTATGTTGTTTCACTCTTTCGTAATATATTGGTAATTTTGACTGATATTGTTGTTCAATCAGCCGTGCTATGTGAAAGTTGCTAACACGTCAAAACTCTAACGATGATGTCAGAAATGAATGTACTGTGCTGCGGTGTCTTGAGGATCTGATAACGCGTTTGTATTCATAAAAGTTAGTTCATATGACATCTGTCTTTTATGCCTACTTGAAAAGCTATGGTGCATGCGCTTTTTAACAACTCAAAATCTAAGGGAAATGGAAAACGATTTCCCATACGCAAAATTTACAGCTACAGCCTTTTTTGCTGCTTTTAGCACCTGAGGCGAGTTCCGGCGCTATTCTAAGCTTTTGTGCTTCTTCATTTTAAATTACTTGAAACGCAAGACAAGCCCTTTCGTTCCCGGTTAGCCATAGATCAGAATAGGTTAAAAATATGTCTGCATTATGTAAAGAAATATTTCTTTCCCCCCTTCAAGTTTATTAGAAATTCTTCTTAAGGATTGCCCGCCCAGATTCTGCTAACTGTCCTGTTTGGGTTGTTGTTGTGAATCGAGCGCTATTTTGAAAGTAAGACGCGCAGTAGCTGGCACAATCAACTGCATCCCGCTCCTAGGTCTGGAAATTTGAACGTAAGTAATTTATCCGCATCAATAGTAGATGGATTATTGGAACAGTTTTATTACCGCTTATTTCCTTTCACGCCAAGGGGTCTTTCAGCTTTTCTATCGGGTCAAGAATCGAGCCATGTGGCTGGTTTGTGCATTTTTATGAAGCAAATAAAAAGTTAATTATTTAAAAACATTGGCAGGTAATGGAAGGCGAAAAGATGATTATGATGTTTTGATCTTGGAGACAGACTATGAGTGAAATGATCCCTTTGTACAGCATCGCTCACGCTCTCGAATGCATCGTGAATTAACAGAAAGTACGTCGGAGCATTTACTAAAGTTTTTAGGTCAAGAAACCTCCCGAATTTATAGACCCAAATGATTTTGAATTAAGAAGATGGTCATTTGTTTGTAAAAAACGATCAAGGGCCACTTGTTCCAGGCCCCTTACCCAACTAAACCCGACCCATCAAAGTTTTTAGCTGTGGGGTCAATTAGAAATTAGACTCAGTGTGAAAGATCAAAATCGCCTTGGCATTGCGAGACAGTAAATTAAGGGCGGAGGCAAGTTGCTAAACTTCAAAAACTCACTACAAGAACTCCCGACAGATAACCAATGCAAAACATGGAACTTAAAGAATAAATCAATCAGTAGGCGATTTATAAATACATGAAGCAGAAAACCAGTTTTTCAGAAGAAAACAGCGTTAATTAAACATTAGATGATTCCCCATTGGCCTATGCGAGAACTACAACGGCCCTTGATCTGCTTAAGAAAACCATTAGAGGCGAATTAACAAACTATTTAGCAAACTAGGTGAAATGGATGAGCATATAAAAAGAGAATAGAAAAAACTCGTTGAGGCTGATGACGCCAACTTAGGGCATGATATTAAAGAAAGATGAAACCCAAAGACTATAAGATCTGAACAAGAAAGATTCAGACAAGGATAGAAGTGCTGTTACTACCGAAATCAATTACGAACTCAAGTGAGCGAATAAAGAGAAAAACTATCCAAAGAATTTTTATAAGAAGACAACGACTCTTGCAGAACGAATAGCACAACACTGTTTTAGAGAGCAAGGACAGTACATTAACAAGCGTTATAACGGCCTAGGTTTTGCAATATAGTACAATGGTGATGGATATTACAGGCGGCGGTGGAGGTCAAGTTTTAGTGCCTCAGGTCCGCATAACAGTATAAATCATGGGTGAAAAAAACAGCTTGATCATCTTGCGAATTATTAAAAAAAATTAGCTGGTAAAGCCGTAGACGCTTTACCGGAATATTGGGAGTTATTGTCAGCTGGACTTTTGTCTACTGCAAGCAAAGGTTGGCTTTTATGGCCGTGGCATTTTATGGTTCATTAGAGTTCTCGTAATAGTTGGTTACTATTTAGTAAGATAAAGACCAAGTAATCCTAGGCTCTGTTAATCCAAGAACATGTCGTATGATCTTTTCTTATTCATGGTCGTCGCGAAACAGAGTCCGCAGCTTTGCTGAGTCTTCCTAATGACTTTGGGGGTTTGGACATTCGGGAATTAGATGACTTAATCTTGGAGTGTTTGTTTATGCTTGTAATATTACTGGCTCAGAATTTATGTCGTTTTTCCACCTTCTGTTATTGCCTGCTATAAGGAATGTCATTATTATTGTTTATTATTATCCCTTCCTGGAGTACTAAGGTCAGAAGGCCGGCATGTTTGTAACCAGTGCCAACTGCAAAGTCTACTTTCGATCTTAGCGTATTTGTAAAACATTTTGGGTCTTTTAATACGTGACGTAAATCAACATGTAGAATTAATGGCGTCCTCTAATTTGCTTAGTATTGTTCTGCGGTCTAAGCCTGTAGAAGGATCAGTTATGCTCGAGCTTGCCTGTGCTTGCGCCCCTAGCAAACACTAAACGTATAGTACGAATATAGAGTCGTTTATTCGTTCTATTCCAGCCCTTGTTAGGCCCTTAGAAGTTCTAAGATAAATGTTGTCCATGTGTTTATGCTTCTTGTCTTTGGAACAGGCTGTACAAATTTTGAAAGGTGACAGCGGTCATAGTTATACTTTCTGTGCCGTGCCCTGAAAATAATTGACGCCTAGGCCATGATCAAGCATCCAACTTTTGTCTAAAAGTCTGTCTTGTGTTATATATTGAATTCGTTACGATCCTTCAAAAGCCTTCATGTCTATTCTGTTGCTGAAGGATTCAAACGATTTGTCATTCGCGTAATGGTGATTGCAGTTCAGTCAAAATACGCCTGAAGGTTTAGTAATAGAAATGAAATCTGTACACTGACCTCACCAAAAGATCATGGTGATTTAAATGATCAGCATACGGTCATCCACACCTGTTGATGCGCAAAACACAGCCAAAGTTTAAACTGTGTTCTGATAAAATACTGCATCGGATGACTAAACACGCTTTCTGGATGTGCTCTTTTTTCAATAGGGGGGTTAAGATTGCTCTTCAATAGGAAGTACTCATCCTTTTTATGAAAAGAAGGCAGTCTGAGTCCAGCATTGTTAGGCGTATTCAGTTGCTATTTTTTTAAGATTGTAGTGCGGCCCCAACGAATATTTTGCGCCAGTCTATTTGTAATGCGCTCATTTTTAATTTGTTTAAAATAATGTTGGTTAACAATAAAAAATCTCAAGACCGCACTTCGTTTTTAGGAACTGCTTATCTGATAACATTTGCGGGGCCCCAAAACGGTCGAACTCCATGAAATATTTTTCAACAATCGTATGGTTTAATATAAGCGATGCCAAGGAGAATAATGCGCGTTTTCTATAATTTGGACAAAAACAGGGAACAAGTTAGCCAGTTAATCCATATGATGGTTATTACGGGTTTTGTTCGCTTAAAGAAGCAATGTGTATTTCGACATTACTCTCAAATTAACAATGCATATCTAAAAACTATGTTAAATTCAAATCCTGAAGAAAGAAGTAGTGCACACATTACCTTTTTTTGGTGCAGAGCTAGCTAAAATGTTAGGCTTGCAGATGCATCATAGTTTTAGTGCTACACCAGGACAAACGACTTATGAGGGAGAAAACCCGCTAGAATTATCTTGCATTCCATTCATTTACCCTCTATGTTCATTTGGACGAACTTAAGCACTGATGAAAACGTATATGATGGAAGGCCTCAACTGTTTTAGAGCTCTTCCGTCAGGGAGGAATGCAGCATATTGCGATTATGACATTATACCATTCCCTAATTTACAGTTTAAAAGATTAGTTTGTGGGAGGGATCGGATCATTTAATATAAAAAATAAAAATCTAAGGACAAAACAGGGATAGTGTGATATGTGATAACTGCACATTGTTTTGGAAAATAAAATAATATAATACGCTACTTAATAAAAATAATGTCGCAGTGGGCCAGAAAAAACCAGGAGTTACATTTAGCGCCTGTGGAGGTGTATAACTTTAGAATT
>CM031621.1:303549-307487 GCA_018398815.1 Conus ventricosus | reverse complement strand
TCCCCTGTCCTCCCTCCCCCCCCTCCCCCCTCCCCCCCCTGCCCCCCCCCCCCCCCGGCCGTCTGTCTTTATGTTTGTCTGTCCCTTATATTTCTATCTTTCCGTCTGCCCCCCCCCCCCCCCCCCCCCCCCCCCCCCCCCCCCCCCCCGTCTCTCTCTCTCTCTCTCTCTTTCTCAGCCGTCTGTCTTTATGTTTGTCTGTCTGTCCTTTCTATTCTATCCTTCCGACTGTTCCCCCCCATCTCTCTCTCCCTCTCTCTCTCTCTCTCTCTCTCTCTCTCTCTCTCTCTCTCTCTCTCTCACTCAGTCAGTCCCTCCTCCTCTCCTCTCTTCCTCTCTCTGTCTCTGCACTCTTTTGTCAGTCTGTCCGTCCTTCTGTCTTTTCAGCTCTCTTTCTCTGTCCGGCAGCTCCCTTTCACCATTCTTTATCGCCGCCCCCCCCCCCCCCTCCCCAACCCATTCCTACCCTTGTCTCCCAGCCTTTCTGTCTTGTGATGAAGGGAAGTGCTCTGCTGCCTACACAACATCTGCTTTCACTTTGGGACCTGTGCTGCTTTCTGTCTTTGCCCGTTTTCTGTTGGAGGGAGAAAGAGCTGACAGTGAGCACGCATATGCTGTGCCCCTCTGTGCAATTTCTGGGCCATTTTTGACCACAAGACGTACAGATCAGTATCTTGTATGTATTGTGATTCCCATGTGTAGTGACCTTTGGTGAAAAGGCAGTGTTGTCACAGGCAACTCGTTTGTGTGTCTGTCAGCAACATACACACAAAACACTGCTGAACCGATTTTGATGCATTTTGGTTGGGGGGGGGGGGGGGGGGGGGGAAAGACAAATCCATCGACATTTAGCATGACCCGTAGTGTGGATCCGGATCGAAAAGTAGATCCAGGACAGTGTTCCAGGGTCCTTACCGGTCCTTACAGGTCCTTACATTTTGAAACACCTCAAGTAAGGCCTTACAAGTGCTTATATTAGCATCAAGGTCCTTACAAGTCCTTATGACAGCCAAAAAAATCGTCAATGGCGAAATGCTGGTTGGAAAATCTCGGAAGCAAGCGGGTACTTACTCTGAATCTGCTCGCCAATGGGTTCTGACAAACGGCCCTAGCCTAGCAGACAACTTTCAGCTTGGAAGTTTTGGTTTTTCTCAAGGTCTCGTCCTAGTTTTGCATGGTCTCGTTTCGCGTGAAGACTCGATACTTACATCCATCATTTTCCAGTCTTTGCTCAAGGCAATCTAAATGCCAGGAAAGTGCATTTCAGGATCATTGGGTAAAAAAAAAAGCAGTACAAGGACTGGTTGCTGAAGGATCCCAAAACAAACATTATGCTCGATGTTCTGTGTGCGAAAGATCACTGCATTTGGCGTCGATGGCACGTAGGGTTGTGCTAGACCATATTCATAATATGGGAGGTGTGGAGGGAGTTGTCATTGACAAAAAAACTCCTTGTCTCAGCATCAGGAGCCTAGGGAAGATATGACAGATACCTTGCTGAACAGAGGCAAGAGGAGGAGGCAGCTGTGGAAAAAGAGAAGAGAAAGAGGTTAGGAGAAGAACTGGTCAACCTGAGGAAGAAACACAAATGCACCAGTGATGAGGCACGTCATCTTCTTGAAGAGGCTGACCGTCTAAGCTTCCAGTCTCAGGAGCAGAGAAGTTTCAGTCTGATTGGACGATCCAACACTCTGCGTTTGTTAGCTAAGGACAGAAAAAATGAAGCAGAGAGAGTTCAACAGGACATCACAAGGGTCGAAAAAGAATGGAAAAAATGCTGATTAAGGCCAGTGTATGTGTGTGTGCTCTTTTTTTTTTCTCCGACATATATTCAGGATCTGAAAGTGCCCATGACCACTAATAGCAGTTTTGTTTTTGTTTCTCATTCTCAGTGTCATTTTAAAAACAACTTATCTCTTCTGTTGTGAAAGATTGACATTCAAGTTTAAGTATCAGCTATGACTGTCAGGTTAAAGTATCAGCTGGTTTTAGTTTTAGGTGTGAAAAGAGTGGATTGAAGTGGAAGACAAGAGACTGCAAGACATTGTTCTTACTGAAGACTGAACAAGGCGGGAAACAAACAGTGGGAAGTTGAAGTGGAAGACAAGAGACTCAAGACATTGTTCTTACTGAAGACTGAACAAGGGAACAGTGGATTGAAGTGGAAGACAAGAGACTCAAGACATTGTTCTTACTGAAGACTGAACAAGGGAACAGTGGATTGAAGTGGAAGACAAGAGACTCAAGACATTGTTCTTACTGAAGACTGAACAAGGGAACAACAGTTTTCAGTGTGATTGATTTGCAGTACAGCAGCAAGTTATATTGGGTGTACGCTGTGTTTGGTGCATTCCATGAAAGGAGATTACAAGTACGTTTTGTAATATTATGCTGCTTATGTTAATGTAGAGGTCCTTACTATTTAGAAATGGTTCCTTATAGGATCATTACAAGGTCGTTACTTGGCATAAGCTGAAGTCCTGGGAACCTGCAGGATCTGTCAGGGAAGATAATTGCAATGTTTCAGTGGGCATGGACACTCGTAAGTCATTGCTTACAAATGGAGAAATATCTGCGAAGTAATATATTTTCATGAAATGTTAGCGGTTTCTGGCGTTATAAACCGTTGACATGTCATATTTTCAAAACTTCCTGTTGAAAAACAAGATGCAAAGCATATAAACGTACTCCCAGTTTATCCTGAATACGCGTGAGATATTCCATAAAGAGGAAAAACCGTCTTGGGCTGGTGTAACCGTTAGTAATGGCTATTCTGGTAAACATCGGCCATCATCTGTGACCTATAATGAACATACTTACAAATTTTCAGAAAGATCGGCCAGGTACTTTCTGAGATTTTCCACAAAGAAGAAAACCATTATGGGCCGTTAGTAACGGCTATAACGGTAAACTTAAACATTGGGCATCATTCGTGACCCATAACGAACATACCTACAAATTTTCAGAAGTATCGGCTCATTACTTTCCAAGATATTCCAAAAAAAAAGAAGAACCGTTACGGGCCGTTAAAGCCGTTAGTAACGGCCATAACGGTAAACTGAAACATCGGGCATCATCCGTGACCCATAATGAACATACCTACAAATTTTCAGAAAGATCGGCCAAGTACTTTCTGAGATATTCCATAAAGAAGAAATACCGTTACAGGGGCCGTTATAGCAATCAGTAACGGCTATAACCGTAAACTGAAACATCGGTCATCATCCTTGACCCATAATGAACATACCTACAAATTTTCAGAAAGATCGGCCACGTACTTTGTGAGATATTCCATGAAAAAGAAAAACCGTTATGGGTCGTTGTAGCCGTTAGTCGGGGAGGAGGAAAGAGAAAATAGGAGAGGAAAGGGGGCAGGCGGAGAGGGAAGGGGAATGTAGAGGAAACGAAGAAGGGAGAAGGAGAAGGCAGGGGAAGTGGAGAGATGAGAAAAAAAAATGGAGAGAGAAGGGAAAAAGAAAGGAGGGAGGGGAGAAAAGAGGGAAGGGGAGGGAGAGAGAGAGAGAAGGGTCAGGGAGATGAAAGGAAGGAGAAGGGAGGACGAACAAATAGGAGCAATGAAAAAAAAAAAAAGGATGCAGAAGGACTGTAGGGGAAAAGGCGAAGCAAGAAGAAAAACATTTCCGAGGGAGAGAAGGGAAGAGAGATAAAAAAAAAAGGGGGGGGGGGGGGGGGGAAGGGAGAAGGATGAGGAGAAGAAAAGAAGGGGAAGAAGAAGGGAAATGGGGATGGTAGGGACAGGGTAGGGAGAGAAAAAATGGGGAGGGAAAGAGGGGGATGGAGAGGGTAAGTTGAGGTTGGGTGTATGGGGTCAGGTGGGAGAGGGAGGGGGGGGGGGGATGGATGAGAGAGGGGGGAAGGGCAAAGAAGGTGTAGGCTGAGGTGAAGGCCCTCCATTTTCCGCACTAATGGGGTGATTT
>CM031621.1:283549-296049 GCA_018398815.1 Conus ventricosus | reverse complement strand
GTGTGTGTGTGTGTGTGTGTGTGTGTGTGTGTGTGTGTGAGAGAGAGAGAGAGTGTGCGCGCGCGCATGAATGTGTGTGTGTGTGTGTGTGTGTGTGCGCGCGCCCGCGTGTGTGTGTATCAGAGAGAGAGAGAGAGAGAGAGAGAGAGAGAGAGAGACAGAGAGAGAGAGAACACGAGTGTGTGTGTGTGTGTGCGGTTGCAAGTGAATGCGACGTGTGCACACACAGACGGATGCCACATTCAAGTGACGGGGAGACTCTGTGACGTCTTTACGGCGTGTAGGTCACAGTGCGGCAGGCACTCGCCGTGTGTTTGCAGCAGTGTGTGTGTGTGTGCCCTGATTGAAGCGGACATCCTGCAAGCTGTTGGCGTCGCATGTTTTGTCTCTCTCTCTTCTTCACTTCTGCCGGCGCCTACTCACAGAGTCGTACACATACTCCTGCACACACGTTATAGGCACATAGACTCTTGACAGAGAGACGGACAGACAGATAGACGGACAAACGCACGCACGCGCGCACGCACCCCTCTCTGTGTCTGTCTGTGTGTGTGTCTGTCTGTGTGTCTGTCTCTCTCTCACTCTCTCTCTCTCTCCGTGTCTCCATTTTTCTTGTCTCTCACTTTCACACACACACACACGCACACGCACACACACGCACACGCACACACACACACACACACACACACACACGCACTACGAGTGCGTACGTGCTTGGGAGTACATTCACACAAAAGTAGACAGGATGCGTTTAAACGTCATCTGGTTCGATGGGTCTGCCTGTCTGTCTGTCATTGACTTCCTTCAGTCCGTCACTCATTGGAGTCCTCACTTCCTTTGTCTCCTCGCCCAAACCACCAGGATCCATCCATCCATAGTAAGAGTGCCGTGTAAACATAACAAGGCCTCGCTCTCTCTTTCCGCTCTGTGCCCGTGGCCTGAAGGCTCCACTGTTATGGTCTGTCCTTTGGCTCAAAAGCCTGTCATCTTTTTTTTCCACATATGAGGAAAGGGTTCTTTACGTCCATGTTGTTGTTGTTGTTGTCGCACCCTGGCTAAAAGACTCTAGGGATCATCCAAACAGCCGAAGTACTTGAACACTATGGTACAAATGCATCGGCTGGGGATGAGAACATGACGTGTGCGACCGTTTTTGATAACCCCCGCCCGCCACGTGGGCAGCCACACTCCGATTCGGGGGATTTTGGAGACTGATAATGTCATGCTAGGAGCTTGTCACAACTGAAGACAGTCCCCGCATAAACTATGCAGAGCATTACACCATTTTGATGTGGCCTTGGTGTTGTAGCCTATGTCAGTTGGCCTGACACAGCCTTAAGCCAAGGCGGCTTTTCGTCCATGATGGATGAATTTCATTAGGAGTCTTTTTTTCCCCAAGAGCAGGTGATGAGTCTTTTTTGTTGTTTTTTTGTTTTGTTTTGTGAACGAACAAGTGAATTTTATAATAAAGTCATTTATTTCATGAAGAGGTGAATTTAATCTTGAAAAGTCATTGTTGTTATGAAAAGGTGAATTCAGTAATGAAAAGTCATTATTGCCGTGAGATAAATTTCATTTTGGATTTTGTTGTTTTGTTTCATGAAGAGGTAAATTTTAAAAGTGATTTTTTTTCCCATGAAAAGACCAACGTAATCATGAAAGGTTTTGTTGTTGTTTTTTTTTCTGACTTTTTAATCATGAAGCATCTGCTTTGTTTTGTTTTTCATGGAGAGGTAAATTTATTCATGGAAAGCTTTATTTCATGAAGATGCGCTTAAGAGCTCTGCTCCTCTGTACCCGTGATATCAGTAATCATCTGACATTGGTTCGGACTCTATTCCCCACACAGTCCTTCCATTGAGACTATAAACCGAGGTTCCGTGTGTGAACGCACGCACATCTTGCACACACGTCAAATCCCATCAGAGCCTTCCCTGTCAAGTCAGGGTCTCTGTTTCGGGAATCACGTGCAGGCCACCATCAAGAGCCAGGCCGAGATTAGGCGTGACCTCGCCTTTTCATCAGGCCCCCATCCCCCACGACCTGGTTCAAACGCAAGGCGCCACGCCTTTCCTCGTCACCGGGTCCTTCTCAACCCAAGGGACGACGGTCATTTGGACCCCCGGGGACCAAGGCAGGCAACCAAGCAGGGGTCGGCCTCCGACTCGCCGGCGGGTCCGAAAGCTCCCACCCTCCGACGGCCCACCCCCAATGACTCGCCCCCGACCTGGTACTTCACCCCGGGCCAGTCCTGTGGGCAGTCGCCCGGGCACCTCAGTGGCCTGGGAGCGGCTTCCCGCAGCCCCTTGGCTCTGCGGTGATCAGGTCGGGGTTTCGTCTTCCTTGGGGTGCAGTGAAGGCTCCTCTCACGCCTTCCCCTCCCCCTTTCGCTCCTCCTCGGATCTGGCTGCCTCTCAGCCTTAGACCGGGAGGTCCTTTCGCTGTTAGCCAAGGGAGCCAACAGGGGAAAGGGTTCCTTCCATTCCTCTCCGGGATTTTATGGCCGCATTTTTGGGGCCCCCAAGGCTTCGGGAGGATGGAAAACCGGTTCTGGATCTTTCGCCCTTGAACAGGTTTCCCTTATCATCCTCCTTTTTTTTCGGATGGAAACCCCCATGTCAGTCCGCGATGCCATCCCTCCCGGGCGGACTGGGGCGGAAATCCATCGACTTGAAGGATGCATACTTCCATCTCTTGATCCACCCAAGGGACAGGAAGTACCCCCCGCTTCCGTGGAGAGGCCGTGTTTTTCAGTTCGGGGCTCTTCCCTTGGACTAGCCCCAGCCCCCGGGGTTTTCAACGAAGGTGGCGGGGGAACTTTGCTTGCACGTTCGGGAGAAAGGAATTCGTTTGAAGGCCTATCTTAGACGTTTGGGCTTCTCCTTGCTCATCCAGCACTCTGTGCTCCCAGCAAGCCCTACAGGTTTTTAAGCCTCTGTCAGCAGCTGGATTCGTTCGCAACGGGAGAAGTCCGATCTCACCCCGTCGCAACAGTTTTCATTTTTTCTGGGCATGCCCTTTCCCACACCACCGACTGGCTGGTCTTTTCCGACCCCCAGCGCCTTGTTCGCCTCCAGCACCTCTTGGCCCACCCCTTTCCTTTGGGATCGGGCGCCACCAGAAAGCGGGCCTCTCTTCGGGGTCTGATGGAGCCCTTTGGGCCCCCCTTAGTGCCCCTCGGGGCTCTGCACAAACGCCGGGTTTCAACGCCTTTTTCGCAAGTTGGTCTCAGGCACTGCAGTCGGGGGACCTTCCGATCCCTCCGGGCATGGTTCCAGTCATGGTGGTACAATGGCACTCCCAGTCCTGGCTAGCCCAGGGAGCCCCCAAATCTCTCCCCCTCCTCCACGGGAGGACCTGTTCACGGACGCGTCCCAGTCCGGGGGGTGCCCACGTCAGCTCTCTGACGCCTCCGGGCAATGGTCCCCGAGATGGTCCTGGCATATAAACCCGGGCTGGAGCTGGAAGCCTTCCTTCCAAGCCCTCAAGGAGTTTCTTCCTTCCTAAAAGGGAAAAACACATTCTCCTCAACACCGACAACACGACGGTGGCGTGTTATATCAACAAGCAGGGGGGGCGCGTTCTCACTCCCTGTCCCTGAGGTCGGAACAGCTGCTTCTTTGGTGCGAGACCCAATCAATCCGGATCTCGGCCAAGCATGTTCCTGGGAAGACCCAACATTCTCGGGGACTCCCTCAGCAGTCGCACATGGTTCTTCCCTCAGAATGGACTCTCGTCCACTCGATCCTAGAACCTCTCTGGACTGTAGGGTTTTCAAACCACAGGTGGACCTGTTCGCCCCCCCCGGTTTCAACCACCGTCTTCAGCTGAAACGTCTCCCCAGTTCCGGATCCGGCAGCGTGGGCCGGGGACCCCCTGTCCATCCCTTGGTCCGGCCTGATGGCTATGCCTTTCCCCTTTCCCCCATTCTGGGAAAGGGTTTCTCCGCAAGGCAAGGGAAGATGCAGCCACGCTTATTCTGGTGGCTCCACGCGGGCCAGCCCAAGCGTGGTTTCCGGAACTTTTACACCTGTCGCACGTGCCCCCGAAAACCCGCTCGCCTTAAAGGCAAGGTCCCTGCCCCAGCCGCGGTCGGGCATTCCACACGGCAATCCAAACGTGCTGCATCTTCACGCCTGGCTACTGTGCGGGACGCGCTGTCTGCACGAGGCCCTCCCCAGCGGTAATCACCTTGTGGAGCATGCCCACAGGGCAGGCACCCAAAGTGTCTATAGTGTCCACTGGGAAAGGCTGGCAAACTTGGTGCTCCAGCCAAAGCGGTATCACCTCATTCTCCTTCTCAATGCCAATTGGCGAACTACCTAGCCTTTCTGTCATCGAGAGAAAAACTTTCAGCCTCCTCTGTTAAGGTTCACAGGGCGGCTATTTCCACCACTAACCGCCATTAGGGGGGCCCCTCCTTCGGGACGACCCTCTTCTGCGGGATCTGCAGAGGAGCAGCCCTACAGGAGGCCCGATGCCCCGCCGTGTCCGGCGTGGGATCTTTTCTTAGTCCTCTCCCCCCAGGGTTCCCCCTTACGAGCCCATCCGGAGTGTTCTCTGAAATTCCTTTCCTTTTAAAACAGCCTTTCTCGTTTCCCTGGCCTCGGGAGGCGTTGCAGCGAGGTCCACGCCCTTAGGGCCTGCCTGGGGGCGTCGCTTCCGAGCCGATGGCTCGATATCTCTTCGCCTCCTCCCAGACTTTTTTAGGCGAAAAACCAGTTGCCAGGTTCTTCTTCCCCGACCATTTCCATTCTTTCCCTCACTTCATTCTCGCCCCGGACGACGAAGACCGCACTCTCTGTCCGGTTCGCGCTTTGCGGGAGTATAGGAAACGCACGAAATCTTCTCGTTCCAAGCAGCGCCACCCGTTTCTCTCTTACAACGAAGGTTATAAGGAGGACATCAGGCGCTCTTCAATCTCCGATGGTTGAAAAGAAGTCATTAAAGCTGCGTACGCGAGACCTGAAGGGGATTTTTGGCCCGTTTCTCACCTAGACCTCATGAGATTAGGGCATGGGGGGTCTTCGCTGGCAGTAGCTCATAATGCCAGCATTCAGAGTGTGTTAGATGCCCCCAATATTGGCGGTCCCCTGGCACCTTCATCCAGTTCTACCTGCGCGACGTTTCCCGTCTGCGTGATAGGGTCTAGGGGCATCGCATCAGCTGTGGGGGCGCAACATTCCATCTCCGCCACACGATCCGGCCCTTCTTGCTCCTCCAGGCGGTAAAACCAGGGGAGCCCTCCTTCCAGGAGTGCGACTCTGCATTAGTGAGCCACGGTTTTAGTATGTGGGAATTAAAAGGAAATTTTCATTCTAAAATTACGTTTAATCTAACATACTTTCCGTGGCTCACGCAGAGACCCTCCCTACCTCCCCGCCTTCCTGGGTTTCCCTCAGGAGTTCTCAGTCAGGTCTTAATATAAACCCCGAAAAGAGGACTGTTCTGAGCATGCGCAGGCACGAGGCCCTTTTAGGGGTTTTGTTGTCGTACGGAACTTTAATTGTATACGAGGCAGGGATAGCAAATTGCTGCCCGCTTATTGCATTAGGAGCCACGGTAAGTATGTTTGATTAAACGTAATTTTAGAATGAAAATTTCCTTTCATGAAGATGCGCTTAAGAGCTCTGCTCCTCTGTACCCGGAAAATCAGTAATCATTTTGACATTGGTTCGGACTCTATTCCCCACACAGTCCTTCCATTGAGACTATAAACCCAGGTTCCGTGGTGAACGCACGCACATCTTGCACACACTCAAATCCCTCCACCAAATTTCGGAAGAGAAGGCCAGTTTGGCCGTTGGTATGGGTGACACGTTTCACATAGCATGCACCTTCCCCCACGAGGAGTATGGGTGGGCCTTAATGGCGGGGAAAAAAACGGTCATACACACAAAACTCCACTGCCTGTCTGTACAGGCAGTGTCCGCAGGAGTATCGGCCTGCGTACGCAGAAAGAAAGAAAGAAATCTCGGGATACTATGATATCACGCCATAACAGTTAATATTGGCATCAAATGAATAAACATGACTGATGCTGATTTTTCATGGAGCACATTGATAACATGCCCTTCCTGGTGCCCTGTGGTTGGGCCCCATGGGTACGTGTTGTGGTGGCGTGTAAGGTCAGTCCCCCACGCAATGATGCCGTTGGTTTAACGAAGACTAAAACGGGGCGCTGTCCGCAGATACACTTGGTATAAACTGGAACTTTTCCCGAGGTTTTTTCCAACTCGCCATACTTGTCTACTTCACAGTTTGGACTCGATGCTTATTTCCCCCATACTCGATTTCTCAAATCTTTTTTTCTTATAAACAGTAAAAAGTGGGTATGTTTTGCTCCCATAAGGAAACCTAACACAGAGTAACTTTTTCAAGACTGGCACAGCCTTTTAAAAATTGAATAAAGTCAGACAAATACATAGACGAACAATCTAACAGTGGGGGAAAAACAAGCGCAGGGCCCAACAAATTTTCTTCATAGTAATACCTGGGAAAGATTTGGGGCTTGAGGGGGAGAAGGGGAGTTTGAAATGGAGAAACTAGGAACAAAGAATAAAAAAAAAAAAAAAAAAATAAATTTTTACAGATAATTATGGAAACCCCTTTACTAGCTGCATAAGGAACCATCGCAATCCCTTTTGAAGGGAGATATATTTGTATTGCCTGCTCCGATTTCCTTTTTCTTATGTATTTGTGTAGTATCTATGCTCTTTTTTTTTTCATTGATTAATTTTTCACTTTTTTCCCCATTGCTTTCGAATGGCCTCAAAGGGTATTATATGAGTGACAATTTCAAAGTCAGCATGTCATTGCATGTGTGTAGTTATTCCTTTCGCGATGAATTGACTTTTGATTCTTCTGACACTGAAAACGCGTCATACCCTTGCCTCTCTTACTAGGAAGATGCTCTGAGCGCTCACCGCAAAGGGAGGGGAGGGGGGTGTGTGTGTGTGTGGAGATGAGAGAGAGAGAGGAGAGAGAGGGAGAGAGAGAGAGAGAGAAGGTACGAGGTTGTTATACTACAGAGTCGAGGCTTTCTGCTGCGTACGCTGTGCCTGCCGTTCTAGCTGTGCCGTGCTGCGTCCTCTATTTTCTTTCTTTCTTTCTTTTTTTTTCTTTCTTTTCTGTCGCCCCCACTCTCTCACCTGGCCGTGTGTGCCGTTTTGGTGTTGGCGGTTTTGGTGGGTGGAGGAAGGGGAGAGAAGAGACGGGGAGGGGAGGGGGGTGATCGCCGGGTCCTCTGCTTTCGCTTTCTGTTCAGTCGGTCCTCGCCGTGGTCTTCTCTTCGGTCGCTGTTGCCGGTGTGGTGTGGGTGTGGTGTGGTGTGTGCTGTGCTGCTGGGCTGAGGCCTTTGAAGGCGCTGCTTCTATAAAGGTGAGTGGGGGGTTTGGAGTAGTGGGGGAAGGTGAGGTGGGGGTAGGATGGGGTGGTGTGTGTGTGTGTGTGTGTGTGTGTGTGTGTGTGTGTGTGTGACAGAGAGAGAGAGAGAGAGAGAGAGAGAGAGAGAGAGAGAGAGAGAGGAGAACTCACTCGAAAAACTTTGAGAGAGAGAGAGGGGGAGGGGGGGGGGGGGGGGAGGGAGAGAACTCGGACCTCAGAAAACTTTGAGAGAGAGAGAGAGAGAGAGAGAGGAGAGAGAGAGAGAGAGAGAGAGAGAGAGAGAGACAGAGAAGAGAGAGAGAGAGAGAGAGGAGAACTCAACTCGAAAAACTTTGAGAGAGAGAGAGGGGAGGGGGGGGGGGGGGGGGGAGGTGAGAGAGAACTCGGACCTCAGAAAACTTTGAGAGAGAGAGAGAGAGAGAGAGAGAGAGAGAGAGAGAGACAGAGAGAGAGAGAGAGAGAGAGATCCTCAAGTTTAATGAGGTTTTTGTTTTGTTTGTTTGTTCGTTGTTTTTTTTAATAAAAAAAAAAGTGGTATCAGACGAAAGACGGGCGTAAGCAGACAGAAAGACGAAAAACCCACTCAATACCCCCAACCTAAAACGCTTCTCCCCCTTCCTCCACCCCCCCCCCCCCCACACACACACACACGCAGAAACACGCAAACAACAACAAAAAATACGGTGATGCGGAGGGGGGGGGGGGGGGGAGAGCATGCGTGCATGTGTGTGTGTGTGACCGCGCGCATGTGTGTGTGTGTGTGTGTGTGTGTGTGTGTGTGAGAGAGAGAGAGGGGGGGAGGCGAAGGAGGAGAGAGAGAGAGATTGATTGATTGATCTTTAATACACAAGGATGAAGATTTTGGGCCAAAGCCTAATCTTACAATCTGTCCTTGTCATGCAGAGAGAGAGAGAGAGAGAGAGAGAGAGAGAGAGAGAGAGAGAGAGAGAGAGAGAGAGGAGGAGGAGGAGGAGGAGGAGGAGGAGGAAGATGTGGACAAAGGTCTTGGTGATGGAGTGTGAACGATGCAGTCTGGCTAGGGTAGATAGTTGATAGTTACCCCACAACGCTCCAAGTGTCCAACAGCACTTACATAGAACGGTGCAGTCAGAGAGTTACACCACATCGCTTAAGTCTCCAACAGCACTTACAAAAGACATGCTCTGACGGTGGATAATTGCCCGTTAGGAATAACCCTTCACGTCTTCTGAGAGAGAGAGAGAGAGAGAGAGAGAGGAGAGAGAGAGTGAGTGAGTGAGTGAGTGGGGGAGAAGGGGGGAGGAAAAGGGGAGGTTAGAGGGGATAGGGACAAAGGTTACTGTCACCTTCACCACCAGTCTCTCAATATGCACCACACGACAGAGTCTGATTTTCCACGAACCGTCCATTACATCATGCACTTGAGGTAGCTCATAGTAAAGGGAAGTTGCACTGACACAGTGAAGACTGTGTACATGGCCGCTAGAAGCCCGTCCAGCTTGTGCTGTGTTTGTCATCGGCACGCGGATAGAGCAGTGTAGAGGAGGGTACCGTTTGTCATCGGCACGCGGATAGAGCAGTGTAGAGGAGGGTACCGTTTGTCATCGGCACGCGGATAGAGCAGTGTAGAGGAGGGTACCGTTTGTCATCGGCATGCGGATAGAGCAGTGTGGAGGAGGGTACCGTTTGTCATCGGCACGCGGATAGAGCAGTGTAGAGGAGGGTACCGTTTGTCATCGGCACGCGGATAGAGCAGTGTGGAGGAGGGTACCATTTGTCATCGGCACCGGATAGAGAGAGCAGTGTGGAGGAGGGTACCGTTTTGTCATCGGCACGCGGATAGAGCAGTGTAGAGGAGGGTACCGTTTGTCATCGGCACGCGGATAGAGCAGTGTAGAGGAGGGTACCGTTTGTCATCGGCACGCAGATAGAGCAGTGGAGAGGAGGGTACCGTTTTTTTGTGTTTTATAACCGAAAAGGAAGTTGGTATGGTCCATATCCGACGATGACAAAGTTAAACTAGATGTGGATGTGGGCCTCATGAGATCATTTGGAAACGTTCACAAGGGAGTGTTTCTTCTTCTTCTTCTTCTTCTTCTTCTTCTTCTTCTTCTTCTTCTTCTTCTCCTCCTCCTCCATCTTTTTCTCCTCTTGCTTGTCCTCGTCCTTCTCCTCCTCCTTCTCCTCCTCCTCCTCCTCCTACTCCTTCTCCTCCTCTCTCTGTCTCTGTCTCTCTCTGTGTCTCTGTCTCTGTCTCTCTCTCTCTCTCTCTCTCTCTCTCTCTCTCTCTCTCTCTCTCCGCTCTCTGGTCTGCAGATTCTTTAGCGTATACCACTGGACAGGCAGACTGTTGTCAGGGGCACCCCATGTTCCCGTAGGACGTTCAAATGCTCCTGGATGCACAAGGGACCTCGCTTTATTGCCTCACCCGAAAGACTAGCATCCGGACCGCCTCTTAAGGTCTGGTGGAAAAGGAGGGGTAGAGGGGGGGGGGGGATCCCATTCTGTGGGTTTGAATCATAACTACAGGGATTTTCTTGTTTTTCTTTGGTGTTACGACCTGGACAACCAGTATATTTGTATTTGTGTGTGTGTGTGTGTGTGTGGATAGGGCGGGGGGGGGGGGGGGGCGGGAAGAGAGAGAGAGAGTGTGTGTGTGTGTGTTCGAGCGCGCGCGTGCATGCAGGTGTGCACACATGTAATCATGTGTGTGAGTGTGCACGTGTGTGTGTGTGTGTGTGTGTGTGTGTGTGTGAGAGAGAGAGAGAGAGAGAGAGAGAGAGAGAGAGAGAGAGGAGAGAGAGAGAGAGAGAGAGAGAGGAAAACAATGTGGTGGGTCATCATCCAAATATCACAGGGTGGTTTGCACGGTAGGAATATGATCAGCAAGCGGTTACACTGTGACAGCTGTTGGCACAACTTGGAGAAACGTCAACACACACACACACACACACACACACACACACACACACACACACATGCCTTTAAAATGGCACAAGTGGGGTGATGTCAAAATGGGGCGAAATGTCGCAACTATGAGGCGGCACTTCGGGTGGCTCTCTGAGCCATACTATGGAGTGTATCCACCCCCAAGTCAGTATGAGTTTGTAAAAGGCAAACAGTGAGGTGGTCAGGGCATCACAACTTTGTAAAAGGCAAACAGTTAGATGATACCGGAAGTGGCATCTGAACAGAATGGGGCGATGGAGTGTAAATGTGTGTGTGTGTGTGAATTTGGACGATGTTGGCAGAACTGAGGTGAGTGAGACGTTGAATGCAGCACCTCAATACTGCATTCTTGAACACCATTCAACATGTAAAAAAAAGTTAGGCGACAAAATTTCGCCCCATTTTTCAAATCCCCCCATTTCATGGAGACGTGGATTACATGATCGCCTCACTGTATACCTTTTACAAACACACACACGCACACACACACACACACACACACACACACAACACACACACACACACACACACACACACACACTCACAGAGAGAGAGAGGGAGGGGGGGGGGGGGGCAAATATGAAGTAAAGCAGGACACTGTGAAGCAATAATGCAACTGAACACATCGCGGGAACCTCCTTTGTGCGGCAGCCCACACGTGTGGTTTGCACCAGTCGAGCACACCGGAGTCACGACACTGCCGTCTGTGACGTTTGGAGATCGACATGTGACGACTTGAGCTTCGGGTATTGATCCCTTTGTGAAGGTATCTTTGATATACGACGTTACAAGTGTTTGTTCACAAAGCGATGGCCAGCAGAATGAGAAACATCGGGTTCAGGGTTCGAACAGCGCCGGGAAAAAAAACAACAACAACAACAAAAACCTGTCTGGGCACGGGTCTGGCTCTGGTGGTGATTCTCTGTCTACAGCCCTGTCTGTGTGGTTACAGTGCAGAATGGGTGATTCTGTCTACAGCCCTGTCTGTAGGGTTACAGTGCAGAATGGGGGATTCTCTGTCTACAGCCCTGTCTGTAGGGTTACAGTGCAGAATGGGTGATTCTGTCTACAGCCTGTCTGTGTGGTTACAGTGCAGAATGGGTGATTCTGTCTACAGCCTGTCCGTGTGGTTACAGTGCAGAATGGGGGATTCTCTGTCTACAGCCCTGTCTGTGGGGTTACAGTGCAGAATGGGTGATTCTCTGTCTACAGCCCTGTCTGTGGGGTTACAGTGTAGAATGGGTGATTCTCTGTCTACAGCTCTGTCTGTAGGGTTACAGTTGAGAATGGGTGAATCTCTGTCTAAAGCCCTGTCTGTAGGGTTACAGTGCAGAAAGGGTGATTCTCTGTTACAGCCCTCTCTGTAGGGTTACAGTGCTGAATGGGTGATTCTCTGTCTACAGCCCTGTCTGTGTGGTTACAGTGCTGAATGGGTGATTCTCTGTCTACAGCCCTGTCCGTGTGGTTACAGTGCAGAATGGGTGATTCTCTGTCTACAGCCCTGTCTTTTGTGGTTACAGTGCAGAATGGGTGATTCTGTCTACAGCCCTGTCTGTGTGGTTACAGTGCAGAATGGGTGATTCTCTGTCTACAGCCCTGTCTGTGGGGTTACAATGCAGAATGGGTGATTCTCTGTCTACAGCCCTGTCTGTAGGATTACAGTGCAGAATGGGCGATTATGTCTACAGCCCTGTCTGTGTGGTTACAGTGCAGAATGGGTGATTCTCTGTCTACAGCCCTGTGTGTGTGGTTACAGTGGTGAATGGGAGCTGACTCCGATACAGGGAGCTGAGGAGATTAGTGTCGGCTCCAGTGTAGGCACTAGCGCTCACACGGCTGCTGTTATGGGGGGAATACATTGAACACACATTTAATGGCTTTCTAACGTGTGCAGTGAATGCACGGCATTACCCAAACGGACACCGTTTCAAATTAAAAAGAAATTCACAGTATTTTTAAAGCGTTGTGTGTGTGGGGGGGGGGGGGGGGGGGGGGGGGGGAGTGGAGGGGGGGTGGAGCAGAGGGAGGAAGGGAGGTCTGTCTCATATGTCTAACCTTACGACAGGCTGACGGCTTGGATTCAGGTATGGACTGACGACTTGGATTCAGGTATGGACCTGACGACTTGGATTGAGGTATGGACGTTGAGACGAAATTGAATGAGGACTCCATGAGAGCTGGTCCTA
>CM031621.1:276049-278549 GCA_018398815.1 Conus ventricosus | reverse complement strand
GTCATCGTTTCAGTAGATTTTTTTTCTGGTCATTTCAACTGAAAATTGTCATAATCCTTTCAGAAATGGCCTGCCATTTATTCAAGGGAACTTTATGTCGCTCACTCCAGAGAATCCACTGTCGTTCATTTTACAGACTTTTCTATCGTCTGTTTCATTTTGGCAGATTTTTAAAAAAAATTTATATCATCTGTTCTTTTTTTCCCCCCAACAGATCCTGTTTTTCCATTCATCTGATTTTTTAAAAATCATCGGTTGTGATTTTTTCAACTGAATATTTTGTCACGCATTCGTCCGAGTTTTCTGTCATCGTATCAACTATCTTCTGTTATTCATTCAACAGGATATTCTGTCATTAATTCACAACGTCTTTCTGTCATCTCTTCAGTAGACTTTTCGGTCATCCGCTGAACAGAATACCCCCGTACCAGTCAAAAAACCCTCCAGCGCCGAAGCCGCGTGAGTTGGGCAGGAGTTTCTGCGGCCTGACGTCGGCCACTACTGTCTCTCCGTAACAGGTTCAAGAATCATGAATGTTTGCTGCTGCTGAGGGGAGTATGGCTTCCAGCGTGCAGTCCTCTCACTCCGTGAAGACCCGACAGTGACCTGACATTTTGCCTGTGATCGCAACAGCATTCCCATGGGGGGAAATGTTGACAAACAACAAACTAAAAAAGGTCGAAAGCACAATCATGTTGAGAGAGAGATTCGGATATATCGTTGAACGTTCAGTGGCTGCGGGGAGGTGAAATGAAAACATGATTGTTGTGTTACTGGACTGCCGAACAAAGGAAACAAAAAAAGGACAGAAGGAGAAAATTGTTGTGTTATTGGACTGCCGAACGAAGGAAACACAGAAAGGACAGAAGTAGAGAAGCAACGCGTTTCGACCCAAATGTCCTCTGTAGAGAAGATGGGCAACCGTGACAGTTCGGTTCGTGTTGTTTTATAGCCCATCTGACCGCAGGGAGACCACATTAATGTTCGTTGTCACATGGTTCAATTCGGTTCCATGTGTGTTCGTACACACACACGCGCACGCGCGCGCGCGCACGCACGCACGCACACACACAAGAAGAAGTAAACAGTTTCTATCAAACAAAACGTCCAGAAACTGGATCAGTTTCAGAAAACGAAGATCAGATGAAAAAGAAAAGTTCCCTTTCAAACACTCAGACATCGCTTCGGTGGAACATCCGGAACAGTGTTCATGGAATCTACTGTCAAGTGTTATATATTGAACGCTTATGCAAATCTTAACACTGTGATCTACTGTAAAGTGTTTATATTGAACGCTTATGCAAATCTCAACTCTGTGATCCACTGCAAAGTGTTTTATATTGAACGCTTTGGCAAATCTCAACACTGTGATCTACTGTCAAGTGTTTTATATGGAAGACTTATGCAAATCTCAACACTATGATCTACTGTCAAGTGTTTTATATGGAAGACTTATGCAAATCTCAACACTATGATTACTGTCAAGTGTTTTATATGGAAGACTTATGCAGATTCAACACTATGATCGCACGGCTGATAGTGAGATTGGTATGGTAGGCATTATGAATCCCGCTTTCCCTGTATCCCCAGTACCCCCCCCCCCCCCCCCCCTCCCCCCCCCTCCCCCCCATGGTACGTATGAAGATCCAGTTCACTGTTGGTCTTGGCGACGTTGCCGTCTCACTGGGTCAGACAGTGGGGGAGTCACGATATTTCTCTTTTTGCTTTCTACACTTGTCGTCTTGTGTGTGTGTGTGTCTGTGTGTGTGTGTGTTGTCTTTTTGTGTGTGTTTGGGGGATGGATGGTAGGGATGGAAGTCTGCATTTTCTGTCAGCTAACAGATCGGATGACGTTAGCCCGAATGTGTGTGTGTGTGTGTGTGTGTGTGTGTGTGTGTGGTGTGTGTGTGCGCGCGCGCGCGCCTACGTGCGCGCATTTGTGTCAAATGGCGGAGGCCTGTTCGACGCTATCTTCCGTGGCGTGTTGATATGTTAGTGCACAGAGCCTATACCCCGTCAGTCCAGGCGGTACCACTACTTACTGTACGGTCTTGTCAGAGGATGTACCCCGGGGGGCCGCATTGTAAGCTTGCTGTGGTCAAACTGCCGTGACCGTTTTAGACAGTCCTGAAAACGTCTGCGCGCATTGTGGGCCTCATGCTTGTTGGAGAGGAGAGGCATTGGAGCGTGCGTTTCTGTTGTTAGGGGATGTGTGTGTGTGTGTGTGTGTGTGTGTGTGTGTGTGTGTGTTTAGCAAAGATGATAATGATGATGATGATGAGGGTGGGGATTGGGGGAGGGGGAGAAGGGAGGGGACCAAAAAGAGAGTGATGGAGCAAACTTTGTGAAGTTTTATTTTTGTAAGTGCCACGCTTTTGCTGAATGCGTCGGCGTTTTGTTTTAAATAAGTGCGTTTATGTTGGCTGTATTCTCTTTTTGTCGCCCCCCCCCCCCCCCCCCCCCCCCCCCCCCCCCCCCCTCCTCCATGCGTCCTTTCATT
>CM031621.1:258247-275949 GCA_018398815.1 Conus ventricosus | reverse complement strand
CCTCAGCTTTCAGTACCTGCTGCACTGGTGATCTCATGCGGGACGTCTGCCTACATCACTAAACTCTAGGTCTGGGAACTGTACAGAGACATCTTCATGCTGCACTGGTGATGTCATGGGGGACGTCTGCCTACATCACCAAACTCTAGGTCTGGGAACTGTACAGAGACATCTTCATGCTGCACTGGTGATGTCATGCGGGACGTCTGCCTACATCACTAAACTCTAGGTCTGGGAACTGTACAGAGACATCTTCATGCTGCACTGGTGATGTCATGGGGGACATCTGCCTACATCACCAAACTCTAGGTCTGGGAACTGTACAGAGACATCTTCATGCTGCACTGGTGATGTCATGCGGGACGTCTGCCTACATCACCAAACTCTAGGTCTGGGAACTGTACAGAGACATCTTCATGCTGCACTGGTGATGTCATAAGGGACGTCTGCCTACATCACCAAACTCTAGGTCTGGGAACTGTACAGAGACATCTTCATGCTGCACTGGTGATGTCATGGGGGACGTCTGCCTACATCACCAAACTCTAGGTCTGGGAACTGTACAGAGACATCTTCATGCTGCACTGGTGATGTCATGCGGGACGTCTGCCTACATCACCAAACTCTAGGTCTGGGAACTGTACAGAGACATCTTCATGCTGCACTGGTGATGTCATGCGGGACGTCTGCCTACATCACCAAACTCTAGGTCTGGGAACTGTACAGAGACATCTTCATGCTGCACTGGTGATCTGATGCAGGACGTCTGCCTACATCACCAAACTCTAGGTCTGGGAACGGTACAGAGACATCTTCATGTGGGACTGGCATCTTCTTCTTCAGGGAGCGTTCTTCCCACTTTCCTCTTCATTACTCTGACATTTGTTTGGACAGGTAGATATGTGAAAAAGGAACTTTACCACTAAATAAGTTTTACAGCATACGTACCTGTCCAACCACTGGGACATCCTCAAACCTCCCCGCCTAGCTGGGAAAAGGTGTGAAAACTGGGCTACTTCAAATAATTTTTATGGCAATAAAAAGTAACTAAGGGCAGTCACTCTTGCTGCCCTTCTGGGTATGGAGGTGAGGTTTGCTACCTGCTCTCCTTTTTATTTCTTTTCTTGTTGACAGGGTTCTTGCAGAATTAACTAACGCCGCCGACGTCGCATTTCTGCTACTACGTGGCTCACTGCGACGTCGCTGAAATGCGACCAACTAGGGTTATCTAACTCCCGATACTCTCACTCTCCAAGTTGATAAGACAGACAGCCAGCAATAAATGTCATAGTTGGGGGATTCCCTGACCAGTACTCATAGCCATTTGCTTTGTTAGAGTGCTGTTCAGTTAAGTGTTCTTTTTATCAATTTTATACCGATTGTTTTTCCATTCACTATGACATCACAACTAAGTACTTCATGTACTCGACCTCGCCGTACATTTACTGCAGAACAGGTGCTGGAAATATTGAACAGACGGTCAGTTGATCCTGATTCAGACGAAGAAGACCCAGATAGTGACCAGGAAACATTATGGAATAGCAAGAGCTTGACCAAACTATTGCAAAGTGAGGCGTTGGGCGCGTGCCAAGTGGTGGGGGGAGAAGAAAGAGAGATCAGACCAGACGCTGGTTCAGCGCATGTGCCGTGTTTTGGCATTGAGCCAACCAGCAGTGACTGACAGTTGAAAGTGTATGTGAGGGGACGAGCAAGACGAATAGCTAAGACTAGCAAAAGAAATGAACTTCAAACACAGCTGGGTTGCAGGTGGGTGGCCGACTGACACATGTCAGAGATGAGCAGCAGAGATGTGTTTGAGTGGGAATTATGATCAGCTTGAATGGCTCCCCAGGTTCCAGAGACCAACAGGCAAGTGAATGACTTTGTTTTCATAAAAAAAAATATTGCTTTCAAATCTGGCCATCAAATCTTTCAGCAGGCAAGCAAGTTCTGAAGCACAGAAAGGCATCATGGGACGATCTGTCTGGTACAACTGAAGGAAACTCTGCTCTTCCCCAGCTATGGAGATAAAAAACTGAAGCTTGGCTTTCAGCAAAGGATTACCCAGTGCAGCTGTGGTTGTTTTTGTTGCCGTTGTTTTTGTTCTTTTTTGTTTCATCTCTTTTCATAATGTGTTGTTCACTTGCCAGTAGAGTGTTATCACTCAATTTAAGATCCCCAGAGTAATAAAGTGGTTTCTCCAAAACTTTCCCAACCCAGTGTCACTTTTCTTTGACTTTCCCAACCTGGAAAAGTGTCTTCAGTTTTTCCTCACCATTCCCAACCTATACGAATCCTGTGATGATGAAGTGATATTCCATGCCAAGTGGAGATCAGGCATTTGTTTGGGCAGCTAAGTATAAAACTACTTGTAGTGGTAAAATTATTTGTTTCTCTCATGATAAGGCATGCATCTAACCGAGTCTGAGACAGGCTTACACAAAAAAGACATAGTAATCACAAAACCCACATGTCCTTCTGTGTTCCATAGAAGAGTTGTTGAATTATAAATGTGATCCACACTGAACAAAATTTCTTAGCTGTAAGCCCATCAACATGACTGTGAACCTGACAATGGATCCACACACACACACACACACACATACGCACACTCTAATGCACCGAGTTATATTCTGTCTGAGAAACTAGGACAACAATTCATCTAGTGGAAAAAAGACATCAACTGAAGGAAAACGAAAGAGATGGAGGAGAATGAAAAGAAAAAAGAGAAAGAAAAGAATGAGGGAAAGAAGATGCAGACAGAAAGGAAAAACAGAAAGAGTGGGAAAAGACAATAAAAAGAGGAAGAACAGAACCAGGGGAAAGAAGATGCAGACAGGAAGGAAAAACAGAAAGAGTGGGGAAAGACAATAAAAAGAGGAAGAACAGAACCGGGGAAAGAAGATGCAGACAGGAAGGAAAAACAGAAAGAGTGGGAAAAGACAATAAAAAGAGGAAGAACAGAACCAGGGGAAAGAAGATGCAGACAGGAAGGAAAAACAGAAAGAGTCGGAAAAGACAATACAAAAGGGAGGGCAAAAGGATCCGGACAAAGGAAAAGGGGAAGGAAGGAGAAGGAGGAAAAGAACAAAACAACAGCCGAATAAGGAAGAGGCAGAGGAGAAGGAGGAAGGAAGAGGAAGACAAAAGAAGAGGAGGAGAGAGAAGGAAAACCAGGAGGACAATGAGGGGAAAGAAGGAGAAAAACGCCACAGCAAGGATGGAAGATTTGTCCACTCACATAGCCGAAGAAGAGGAAGGGCAGCAGAAAAGCCAGTCCTTTCCACATCCACGACATGAAACCCTCTGCAACACACACACACTCCAGATGCATGCACAACTGTGTACATATTCATGTGCAAGTGCGCACACACAACACATCATGTGCATGCACAAACACACACATCAAACCTGTCTGCAGCCCTCTTTCAGTGACAGCTGACTGAACTGAATAAGCAGGTAAACTGACAGTGACCTTGTGACCCTTTGTGAACAGTGCAAGTAGGTACCTTTACAATGACTTCATTGTCCCCTTCGTCCATGACATACCACTGGCCATGCAAAGATAGAGCCATAAAACACTGCCATTATGATAAAAGCTTCCAAGCTGCAGTTAGCAGTTGTAATGTTAAACACTTTTTTTTCCAATATGCACACAAAAGCCTGTAAACCATACTGTCATTTTTCTTCACGATAAGATGACTGCTGGCAGAAGCTGAAAGAAAGTTATTTGAGTCATGGGGGAGGACACCTACTGGTCTTCTTCAAGCATAGCAAGAAAAAATAAAGTTATTTGAGTCATGGGGGAGGACAGGAGGGAGAGATGGGATAACGCCCTTCATTGACCGCTTATGTGTACTGCTGAATTGTGCAGCCCTGGTTAACCCAAATTATGTGTACTGTTGAATTGTGCAGCCCTGTTTAACCCAAATTCATGTACCTGTAATATCACGGACAAAAACCTGTAATTTGAAAAAAAACGTAATCTTCATAATCACAATACTTTTGCAACTGTTGAAGATTTGGAAGAGCCGGCCGTTGGCGCATAAGACTGCTTCACCGCCATCTTTGATAAGATAAAAGCAGAAAGCATGCTGCGAAATGTCTTTTTACTGCTTTTGACCAAAACGGTAGCAGACGAAACTTCGCGTTTAACAGTCCTCTTTCTTTGATTTTTTCCCCCCGTAATTTGGAGGGGGGGCGGGGGAGGGTAATTCCTGTCATTTTGATTTTTCCCCGTAAAAATTATGGCAAAATCCTAAGGGTAAACAGGTCTGAATAGTGTCATGTGAACAGATCATGTGTACTGCTGAATTGTGTCATGTGAACATATTCATATGTTTAAAAATATCTAGCGTCAACTTTCTAGGTAGCACAACAACTGAAAAAAGAATGCAGATGCCAGCTTCTCTGAACTCTCTTTGGGAACAATTTGAAAATTTCATGGGAACATTATGAAATTTTTGAGCGACAGTCGGATCCTCAGCTGCATCAGCATGCATACAACAATGACCTATAAAGCATATAAACAATGTTTTCCAACAACAAAGACAAATACTGAGATTTGTACAAAGTAAGGGCAAGTTCATAAGGACTGTATCATTCTTGGGTACTTTTCTTGTGTGTAGAACTTGACAAATATTTCTGCTCTACTGCTGCTACTGGAGATACGGAGCTAGATCCACCGCAGATGGCTGCTTGTCCAGAGTAGAACCTCCTTCATCCCAGTCCATGAGACTGTGAAGAAGGTGGCAGAGATCACCTGACACACAATCACGTCACACCCTTTCCTGTCGGGAAAAACAGACCAGCTGACTGATCGACTCCACACAGGTTCAATGCAAAATGTGCACGTGACTTGCTCAGGGTCAGCTTCATCACCTGAGATAAGCAGTGTCACTTACTATCCCAGATCATGTTCAGTACACTATGCATGCTGGTACACTATTCAGCAGCTTAAAACCAGAAAACAGGCAAAAGACCACATCAAGCCAGAAATGAACTCATCATTATAATTCTGAGGTTGGCATAACATCACATACACAGTGATAATTAATGACAAATATGACATATTTAACAAAATATTATGAAATTAGGAGAAACGGCACCAGAAATTCCTCTCATTCCAAACAGAAGGTAACCGCAACTAACCAACAGTGATGTCCATGGTGTGCCCTTGACCCAGACAACGTAAGCGGTACAGGCAGCCGCACTGGTAGTAGTACTGCAGAACATAGACGAAACCTGTACACACAGAAAAATGTCTCATTACTGCAGCGTGCACACAAAACCTGTACACACAGAAAAATGTCTCATTACTGCAGCATGCAAACAAAATCTGTACACACAGAAAAATGTCTCATTACTGCAGCATGCACACAAAACCTGTACACACAGAAAAATGTCTCATTACTGCAGCATGCAAACAAAATCTGTACACACAGAAAAATGTCTCATTACTGCAGCGTGCACACAAAACCTGTACACACAGAAAAATGTCTCATTACTGCAGCATGCAAACAAAACCTGTACACACAGAAAAATGTCTCATTACTGCAGCGTGCACACAAAACCTGTACACACAGAAAATGTCTCATTACTGCAGCATGCACACAAAACCTGTGCACAGTGAAATGTCTCAATACTACAACATGTTCACAAACACTTAGCAGTTATACCTTAAACTATCTCATTTAATATGTTCACAAACACTTAGCAGGTATGCCTTAAACTATCTCATTTATGATTAATGCAGTATTTTCACAAAACTTGTGCACACGCTGACATGTCTCCTTACTGCAGTGCATACATACAACCTGTGCAAACAGATTTATCATAAAATACCTAACTGACGCAGCACATACACAAAACTTGTGTAGAGATATACCATACATTGGTCTAATTATTGTAATACACACAAAATGTATGTATTCCAGTTACCATGAAATGTCACATTACTGTAAACCCTGAGAAGAAAGACCATCAACTGACTCATTTCTCTAGTAGAATACATGTGTCTGATTTCTCTAGTAGAATACATGTGCCTGATTTCTCTAGCAGAATACATGTGTCTGATTTCTCTAGTGGAATACATGTGTCTCGTTTCTCTAGCAGAATACATGTGTCTCATTTCTCTAGTAGAATACATGTCTGATTTCTCTAGCAGAATACATGTGTCTCATTAGTCTAGCAAAATACATGTGTCTGATTTCTCTAGCAGAATACATGTGTCTCATTTCTCTAGCAGAATACATGAACACAGTTACACCATAAAATCCCTCACTACTGCAGGACATTTACAAAACTGTGGATACATCTACAAAAAGGTTTGCTCCTCTCTCTCTCTCTCTCTCTCTCTCTCTCGTCTCTCCTCAGATATCATAGCACAAATGTTAAAAAAGTGTAGATTTACAAAAGCAAGTAAGTGCGTGCATGCACACATATGACTGTGTATAGATGGAAATCACATCATTGGTAATACGGAAGAAAAAAGGCCACACATCTTGACCCCCCCCCCCCCCCCCCCCCCCCCCCCCCCCCCAAATTTCAAATATTTCAAATGCATGCTGCATACAGAACATGGTTTACTGTCAAATCCAAGAGACTAGAACTCTGACCACAACAACAAGTGGGTGGTGGCAAATAACCTGCCCCATGCAGTACTCAAATCACTTCCTAGGCAAATGGGTCGTCAACTAGGCCACTCAACACCACAGGAATCAAAGCATATTGTACATTCCCTCATGTCATCTGAAAAATAGATCCCCACTGTAACATCAATATTGTCCTTATCCACATTGTTCCACATGGGAAAAAACCAACAAAACAAAATCAACTCTCAAAGTGGGTTGTGCCTTATTTGAGTGTATAGCACCCTTTAATAAAAAAACAAAACAAAAAAAAAACCCACCACCACTAACAGGTGACAGACAGAAAACATGGCTTACTGAGGTACACTGTGAACAAAATGTACTGGCTCCGAAACTTTTGATTGGTCTCTCCTTCTGGCCTGCAACACAGTAACAGACAGACATCAGTATCATTCAGACTTACAACACAGTAACAGACAGACATCAGTATCATTCAGACTTACAACACAGTAACAGACAGACATCAGTATCATTCAGACTTGCAACACAGTGACAGACGAACATCAGTATCATTCAGACTAGCAACACAGTGACAGACGAACATCAGTATCATTCAGACTAGCAACACAGTGACAGACTGACATCAGTATCATTCAGACTTGCAACACAGTGACAGACAGACATCAGCATCATTCAGACTAGCAACACAGTGACAGACGGACATCAGCATCATTCAGACTAGCAACACAGTGACAGACGGACATCAGTATCATTCAGACTAGCAACACAGTAACAGACAGTCATCAGCATCATTCAGACTTGCAACACAGTGACAGACGGACATCAGTATCATTCAGACTAGCAACACAGTAACAGACAGCCATCAGCATCATTCAGACTTGCAACACAGTGACAGACGGACATCAGCATCATTCAGACTGGCAATGCATCTGTCACTAATGCCAGATTGACGGTATTGACAGTGTTCCTTATAGCATTTATAACAGGGTCCGTAGGACCGGCCCTCTGGTGAAAAATCTGAGCATTCTACGGAGAAACCTAAGGGTCCCTACTACAGAATATGATTTTGAAGAAATTCTTAATTGCACATAAAATCTTAATTGCACACTGATTACTGCCACACCAAAACATTCACTCATTCTGGTACACAGTGCAGACAAACAATTACCAACATAAACAAACCAAAGTGCTTTTTTTTATATTAGAGCATTCCCCCATCTGTACCTCTACCTTTTCTTTCTTCTATACAGAAAAGGCTCCATTTAATGAAAGGGGGGTCTTTTACAACAAGACTTTGATCACAACTCTTTCTGTTAATTCAAGACTTTGCTCACAAATCTTTCTGTTAACTTAAGACTTTGCTCACAAATCTTTCTGTTAACTTAAGACTTTGCCAAATCTTTCTGTTAACTTAAGATTCTGCCAAATCTTATCCCCAGTGTTTACACTGGCCTTGCACTATACTTGAAATCACTACATTTCAATGTTTACACTGGCCTTGCACTATAGTTGAAATCACTACATTTCAATGTTTACACTGGCCTTGCACTATACTTGAAATCACCACATTTCAGTGTTTACACTGACCTTGCACTATAGTTGAAATCACTACATTTCAATGTTTACACTGGCCTTGCACTATACTTGAAATCACCACATTTCAATGTTTACACTGGCCTTGCACTATACTTGAAATCACTACATTTCAATGTTTACACTGGCCTTGCACTATAGTTGAAATCACTACATTTCAATGTTTACACTGGCCTTGCACTATACTTGAAATCACTACATTTCAATGTTTACACTGGCCTTGCACTATACTTGAAATCACTACATTTCAGTATTTACACTGGCCTTACACTATACTTGAAATCACTACATTTCAAATGCAATGCTTCACTGTCCTTGTCATTCTACTTCTACTTGACAGCCAACATAAATTTGTAAAGAATCTGAGGCACTGGAGTGCATGTGTTCATGTTTGTGTCATCCATTTCCACAGTTTAGTCTTCAAAAAGGTGGAATGGGGTTTAATGTGTGTGTGTGCAAGAATGTTTACATCAGCAGCCCTAATGGTGGTATGGACTCTGCTGCTCTCTTTGTTGATCTCTTCTACAAAACAAGACTGGCAGAAACAGCACAAGTGCCCATACTACCACCTCTGTCCATCTCATTGTGAACGCTGGAGAAGAAGTCCATCACTTCCACAAAATCAACAGACCTACTTATGTCTCTAGCATGTTTCTGTGGACAACAGCCACTGAATCAAAGCTGCGATTGCTTCTTTCCCACGACTGATATGAAGACTTGGGTTTTCATCAATGAAAAAGATCAGGGAATACACCTGTAGAGTTGATGAATTCAATTGCTTTCATCAATGAAAAAGATCAGGGAATACACCTCTACAGTTGGTGAGTTTAATCGCTTTCATCAATGAAAAAGATCAGGGAATACACCTCTAGAGTTGGTGAGTTTAATCGCCATCATCAATGAAAAAGATCAGGGAATACACCTCTAGAGTTGGTGAGTTTAATCGCTTTCATCAATGGAAAAGATCAGGGAACACACCTCTTGAGTTGATGGGTTTAAATCGCCTTCATCAATGAAAAAGATCAGGGAATACACCTCTAGAGTTGATGAATTTAATTGCCTTCATCAATGAAAAAGATTAGGGAACACACCTCTTGAGTTGATGGGTTTAAATCACCTTCATCAATGAAAAAGATCAGGGAATACACCTCTATAGTTGATGAGTTTAAATAATTTTTATCAATGAAATGGAGTCACAACATGTTCAGAACAGTTTGTAACTTTAATCTTCAAACAAAACTGCAGAAAGATTATTGTACTCATGACCAAATGAACTATATCTCCCACTGACCCTCAAAGTCAAAATGTGTGCGTCAAATGGTAAAATCTATGTTCAAATGCTCCGAACTGTGCTTTGCAAGAAACTGTGATGTTGTAATGTACTATACTGAATTGTATCAAGGAACTGTGATAATGTTGTAATGTACTATACTGAATTGTATCAAGGAACTGTGATAATGTTGTAATGTGTTATACTGAATTGTATCAAGGAACTGTGATAATGTTGTAATGTGTTATACTGAATTGTATCAAGGAACTGTGATAATGTTGTAATATACTATATTGCTTTGTTTTGTTGTACTGTGCAGTGCTGCATTATATTGAATTGTATAACTGTTTTCCCTCGCAATGAAAGTTCTACTTCCACTTCAGACATATATCACATCATCAACACTGTAACAAACTCAATGTGTGTACATATAGCATACAGGACAAGACGTCAAAATCATATATTCTCATACATACAATATGTGATGAACTGAACTTAAGTGTAAGTATCAATCATTACTGAGTTCCATGTTTAGAACCAGACATATGAAACTGAGGAGGTATTAAATTTTTAAGAATTAAAAACACAAAAGTGGGATCAGGAAGAATTAAAACAAACAAACAATCAAACAAAACAGGAACAAACCAACCAACCAACAAACAAACACAATGGGGGGGGGGGGGGGGGGGGGGGGGGGATGGAGGAGGTGGGGGGGGGGGGGGGGGGGGGGGAGTCCACTGAAAAGAGAAGACAGTACAAGCCGTCAGCTATTGTACATGAACCTTTCCATGGCTTGTCTGATTACCATTCCTTTTCATCTAAACTTCATGAACTTTCTTTAAAGCTGAACTACAGAAGCATTAAGATGTTTCAGTAGCAGACTGCAGTTTAAGTAGTCATTCTAACAAAGTATCATGTTAAAAAGCATTATGTGCAGGAAAATTATAAATCGGTTTCTGCGGTTCATTTGATTATTGCACTATGTTGTCTATCTTAAGCATAGTGCATCATAGGGCTATTTTCAAAAACAATCATAATATTGCATTTCCATCCTATGCACATGCTTTTCTATATTGTACATGTATCTATATTTCAGTACACATTTGAATACTGACAATCTTGGTTTAACACAGTTAATCCTGCACGTGTAAACAAAAAACTTCACCCATAATAATACGAGATCAAAGGCTTGATTGTTTTTGTTTTGTCATCTGTTTTAAATAAAACTAGTTCAACACTGAAGGACTAACTGACACAGTTTTCTCACTTTCATCCAATTCCTTCCAACATTCTGGAGAAATGGGACAGTATCACAAGTAGTGGCGTACGATATCTCCTTCTGTTTGACCAAACATTGCATCTATCATTGTTTTTCACATCCATTCTCTTTTATGCAAATTTAATACAAGAATTCTGCGACAACTTTTCAACTGAACCCATCTAAACTTTATTTTGTTTATTTTTATGACATTTTCCAACAGTTTCCCTATCAACTAGGGTAGGCAACTTAAGGCCACTTTTCTGAGAATTCTTTTTTGAAGACAGAACCTCGCTTCACGGTCATTTTCTTCTTCTTTTCACTCCTTTCTGACCCATCTGAAGAGTCAGAATCCGACTCTGTGTCAACATCATGTCTCCTCTTGACGCCATGTTCTGACTTGAAAGTAAAAGCGAGTTTGTTTGTTTTTTTGCGCGCATGCATATTACGTCTACTCACTCCAGCAGAGGAATATTCTTGGCTCAGTTCTGTGCAGCACGATAAGAACGGCTTTTTAACTACCGACTTTTTTTTTTCTGGGACGCCCCTTTTTTTTTTCCGGGACGTGTGGAGCAAATCGGGGATTTCTGGGACAGTGGCTTCTAAAATCGACTTTCCAGGACAAATCCGGATGGTCAGGGATGGTAGGCCTGCCTGATGCACGACAGAAACTGCCGGCTGGTTCAACCCAAAATGTTTATCAACTGACAGTGATTTCACGACAGATACTGCCGGCTGGTTCAACCCAAAATGTCATCAACTGACAGTGATTTCACGACAGATACTGCGGCTGGTTCAACCCAAAATGTCATCAACTGCATGGTCTGACAGTGACTGCACGACAGATACTGCCGGCTGGTTCAACCCAAAATGTCATCAACTGCACGGTTGACAGTGACTGCACGACAGATACTGCGGCTGGTTCAACCCAAAATGTCATCAACTGCACGGTCTGACAGTAACTGCACGACAGATACTGCCGGCTGGTTCAACCTAAAATGTCATCAACTGCATGGTCTGACAGTGACTGCACGACAGATACTGCCGGCTGGTTCAACCTAAAATGTCATCAACTGCATGGTCTGACAGTGATTGCATGACAGATACTGCTGGCTGGTTCAACCTAAAATGTCATCAACTGCATGGTCTGACAGTGACTGCACGACAGATACTGCCGGCTGGTTCAACCCAAAATGTCATCAACTGCATGGTCTGACAGTGACTGCACGACAGATACTGCCGGCTGGTTCAACCCAAAATGTCATCAACTGCATGGTCTGACAGTGACTGCACGACAGATACTGCCGGCTGGTTCAACCCAAAATGTCATCAACTGCATGGTCTGACAGTGACTGCACGACAGATACTGCCGGCTGGTTCAACCCAAAATGTCATCAACTGCATGGTCTGACAGTGACTGCACGACAGATACTGCCGGCTGGTTCAACCTAAATGTCATCAACTGCATGGTCTGACAGTGATTGCACGACAGATACTGCCGGCTGGTTCAACCTAAAATGTCATCAACTGCATGGTCTGACAGTGACTGCACGACAGTTTCTGCCGGCTGGTTCAACCCAAAATGTCATCAACTGCATGGTCTGACAGTGATTGCACGACAGATACTGCCGGCTGGTTCAACCTAAAATGTCATCAACTGCATGGTCTGACAGTGATTGCATGACAGATACTGCTGGCTGGTTCAACCTAAAATGTCATCAACTGCATGGTCTGACAGTGATTGCATGACAGATACTGCTGGCTGGTTCAACCTAAATGTCATCAACTGCATGGTCTGACAGTGATTGCATGACAGATACTGCTGGCTGGTTCAACCTAAAATGTCATCAACTGCATGGTCTGACAGTGACTACATGACAGATACTGCTGGCTGGTTCAACTAAAATGTCATCAACTGCATGGTCTGACAGTGATTGCATGACAGATACTGCCGCATGCATCCAGGTATCCCTTATGAACCAAAAAAAGGACTTTAAAGGACCAATAAAAGGACCTACCAAAATAAAACAGGACCTACGGAATATTTTCACTGTCTGTGTTTTTCACATTTGCTTCAGCTCTTCTTGTTTGTTGACAAGTTCCTTCTCTAAGGGGGTCACTGTTTCTTGTTTATTTTTTGAAGAACTACACAGTTCATTGGCTTGTCCTACGAGCCTTAAGCTGCTTTGCTGCTGGGCTTTGAGGCATAGTGCATCAGCTTCAAACAGCAACTGTTTGGCATCCTTTTCAGTGGCCGTCTTTCTCCTCTTGAGGGTGTGGATCTCTTCCTCACACACACACACACACACTCATGCAAGCACCCACGCACACTCACACGCACCAGACCTGTTTACCCCTCACTTCACCTTTCAGTGGTCAAGGCGACCCAAGTCATAGTTTTGGAGCTCAACTGTCAGTAGTCACAGCCACTGCATACTCTGGATCCACCAGCTATCCCTTTCAGTTTCCTCCTTCCCCTTATCTGTTGTCCTATCCTTACCCTTCCACCACTGCACTGCCCAGCAACTAAACTAGCATGGGCGTCGGGTTTCACAAACCCAGGCAGGCCTTTCACACATTAGTCATGATGGTTGCCTTGCTCTGTAGTGTGTGTGTGTGTGTGTGTGTGTGTGTGTGTGTGTGTGGAGTGAGCGAGTGGTGTGTGTGTGTGTGTGTGTGTGTGTGTGTATGTGTGCGTGTGCGTGTGTGTGTGTGTGTGTGTGAGTGAGCGAGGTGTGTGTGTGTGTGTGAAAGGGATGTGTGTGTGTGTGTGTGTGTGCGTGTGCGTGTGAGCGAGCGAGCGAGCGAGCGAGCGAGCGTGCGTGCGTGCGTGCGTGCGTGCGTGCTGTGTGAGTGAGCGAGTGTGTGTGTGTGTGTGTGTGTGTGTGTGTGTGTGAAAGGGATGGAACCAGCATGCATGTCTGACAGAAGGGGGCATAATCAGAACAAGCTTATCTATTCTGTTTACTTCCTTGCCTGGGCTGTCACTATCAACCTTTTTTTTTTGTCCACCCCCTCCCCTCACCTCCCCCTCTCCATGGTTCGAGATTGTATGACGTAGGACCATAATTAACAGACCATTTCCGTGGAAACTATTCATGATTCTGTAGAGGTACACAGGTCTGACACACCACACACACAGGTCTTTATCAGACGTGCTTGGAGTGGACGCTGAAACATGTGTCGGTTCAGGTTGTCAAGTTGGCTGTGAATCATCATGACTCTGGGGCTGCGTTGAACCAACAGCGAAAAAATCAGCAACACTGCATCTACTGTCACTTTGATGCTGTTTCTCTTTCTTCTGATGCTTCACACTTTTTGCGTGTTGCTTTAGCATGGATTCTCCCATTGAGGCGATGTTTACAGAGCAATCGTAAAACGCACAGCGCGCTACATGTTTGTCGCTCAGAACTTTCCGCACCCAGTCCTTGTAATCCTTGTCTCTCAGCCAACGATCTTGAAAAGAACATTTGCCCGGCATTGTGGACGAAAAACTGGGCTTAAAATTTTCAGCAGGTAAAAACGTGTGAACGATGCAAGATGGCGCCTGGAAGTATCGTCAAATCTCGAACGTGAGACTTGCAAGGAAACTGGCTGCGAGAAGCATCGTCTGCTTGCGCGACCCGACAGAAATGCCGATCTTTTGATTTCATACCTGAAGTTCTTTTTTTCTTTTCCGCAACCGAAAGTATTCTTTTGTATCGCAAAATTAAAAGACTTTAACTGACCAAATTGCATTTTCAAGGCCCTTGACAAAATATTAAAGGACCTCTTGGTCAAATTAAAGTACTTTAAAGGCCTTTTCTGAAAAATTCTAAATATAAGGACTTTAAAGGACTTCAAAGGACCCTACGACCAATGTGCCGGCTGGTTCAACCCAAAATGTCATCAAGTGTCAGTGATTGCATGACAGATACTGCCGGCTGGTTCAACCTAAAATGTCATCAAGTGTCAGTGATTGCATGACAGATACTGCCGGCTGGTTCAACCTAAAATGTCATCAACTGCTGAGGAGATAAGATAAGATAAGATAATGTTGCTTATAGCCCAGCCGACCGCAAAGGGCCACCTCAGGGCTGTAACTGCTGAGGAGACAACCAGTGACATGAATTTTCCAACTACTGACCTGCCATACCAACCATTTTCCATCAACTGCCCATCCACCTATGGAGGGTGACCGTATGTTTCTTTTCCACACAGGTTATCTGGGAGGCCTGAATGTTAAGATGCAGCATGTCGAACTACCTGTTACAGTTCTTGTGGATGCTGTCCCCAGTGGACTTCCTCAATGACCCCAAAATGTAAAATTCTTCCACTCTGAATGGAGAGTTGACTGGCTGAAACACTAAGTGACTGTGACAGAGGGCAGTCTGTTTGACGTGACTTTCAGCACTGCCATGGCAGGTAACGTCATGTTTGTCTGCAAGGGGCAGGAAGACTGCTGGTCTTGCGCGGGGCAACAGAACTGTGGTCTCTGTGAAAGTTTCGGAGCTGATTTAATAAACTACCAAGAGTCTTATAGTCTGAAGACTTTGAAAGGGATCATGGAAGCTGGCTACGATGTAAGCTGTTACGCAGACCTGGTTACCCCTCAGAAATTCTATGTGTAGGTTTTGGGTCAAAAATGTGTACAATTGTGTGTAAAATGTGTAAGCTTTTGCAGCGCAAAGTAGCTGCGTAGGAAACAATACTGAATGCATTCCAGACATTAGAAACACTGAAAATTTATTACTATAAAAGATGTATTTTCATGAAATGCATTAAATTGGCTTCTTTAACAATCAATGATTGTCAAACTAATCCAAGTTCCTTGCCAGTATCCTCTGATGGGCAAAAGCCTTTGCTCAGGAAATTAACAAGAACATTAACTGATGTGAATTTTCTTTTATAACACTTTAAAATAACTCTCTCTTCACTTTTTACTGCACTGATGGACATAACTGGAAAAAAAAATCTTGAAGTAATCTATTTCTTTCATATGCTACAATGGGCACTTTTTCACTGTTGATAAGCTAACCAGTCTTTCTGAAGAGCATAACAATTATGATGTGAACTTTATTTCAGACTTTGGTGATTCCAGCTCCTTCAGGGTTCCCAGGTGATGGGCATGAGGCCAAAAAAGGACCTTTAAAGGACTTCAAATCAGTTTAAAAGGACCTTTGCCAACATGGAGGAAGGGGGGGTAGACAAGGCGGGAAAAGGAATCTATCCTGTAAATGTTACTCAAGAACTCAGCATATAGCTGTTCCCCAAGCTGTTTGTTATGTTCGCATGTTCACAATCCGTCATGTTATGTACCTATATTTATTTGGGTAATAATATTTTCATCATTATTGCCCCACTCTTCAAATGAATTTCTATAAAGGGAACATTTTAACATAGATAGCATGAGCGAAAATGTTAAGTCAGCTATATGCCGCGAACATTAGCACCGCATCTGCACTGTGGAACCAGTGACGTCAAAAAAGCTGGATTGCAGCAACCCCCCAGCAGAAGACACAAGCCACTGCCCGCAGCTTTGCGTCGTCTGCTAGCTAAGCTTAATAAACAGAAAGCCCACTGATAGGCCTAGCGTTATAGGCCTGCCTACCGCGTTTCAGATGATCGCGTCGGCATCTGTCAACTCTTTGCAACTTGCAAAAGTACGATTTGGGTTGTGGAAGATGTATCGGTTCCGTTTTCAAGCCTCCTTCTCTTGAAAAAACAGGACTTAACAGTACCTTTCAAAATTAAAAGGACCTCCTCGTGAGTTAAAAGGACCAACTTGCTGAATCAAAGGACTTAAAAGGCCTTTTGACAGAAATCCCATTTATAAGGACTTCAAAGGACCCTACGAACGATGTCCTTTAAATTGTCAGCTGAAAGGCCATGAACTGCATCTATTAAAGAACAGTCAGCCTTCTTCAGGATGAGAAGACTTTCAAGAATTTCACTGGACAGTGTGCTCCTTTGGGGTGGGGGGTGGGGTGGGAGGGGGGGGATTTGGGAGCTTTTTGTCCCTCTCCGCGAGTAGTCTGATGTTCCAGTCTCTCATCAGAAGTGCCTGCAGAACTCGACTTCATGAAAAAGCTTTGAATGTTCATTGCCTACCGTTTTCCAGAATCACTGTTTCCCTTGTGGCTTTTGCTACCGATGTGCCACTGAATGTCAAAGCGACCACTGTAGCAATCGCGATTTGACAGTTACACGTGGTGCTGTGTGCGAACGTATCGCCCTTCTTTGACGCAGTAATGAACTTGAAAATAGTATGATACGCTGGTTTGTACTTCTGTTCATATTTCTTTTTCTTTTGGATCACAGCTTCTACCAATGAATCTGAATTTCCGTTGTCTGTTTCATGCGCGCGAGTTGAAGCTGAGTGAGAAGCAATGTTGATGCATTCATAGAGGCAGGAAGTACGCATGCGCCATCGGAACTTTTAAAAGTTGGACCAGACTCTTGGACTCGGCCGGATTACGTGTTCAGTGCATTTTCGTAAGCTCGTTCATCAAAATTTCGTACAATTTGGTTTTGAAACGTACAATCGTATAGCTGTATTAAATTTCTTGAGATTATACACAAAAATCGTAAAGTGCACAGGTCTGTGTTACATACCAAATAAGACTGATGCCTGCACACACCGTAGAGACGAAATGATGAGTCAGCCACCAGCCTTTGATTCTGAAAGTCAGAAGCAAAACACTATCATGACTTAGTACCAGTGTGTGTGTGTGTGTGTGTGTGTGTGTGTGTGTGTGTGTGTGTGTGTGTGTGTGTGTGCGTGCGTGCGTGCGTGCGTGCGTGCGTGCGTGCGTGCGTGCGTGCGTGCGTGCGTGCGTGCGTGCGTGCGTGCGCGCACGCGCGCGGCGTCTGTGTGCGTCTGTGTGTGTGTGTGTGTGTTTGCACTTGAGTACATGCACGCATACATGTGTGCATTTGCACATGCCTGTAAGCGTGCATGCATGACTACATATATGCCTATTTATCTCTT
>CM031621.1:153905-249609 GCA_018398815.1 Conus ventricosus | reverse complement strand
ACTCCTGCCCCTTACGGGTGTGTGTGTGTGTGTGTGTGTGTGTGTGTGTGTGTGTGTGTGTGAGGGAATGGGGAGGAGGGGGGGAGAGTATAGTCTGGGTGAGGAGACGGGTGTTGAGTTACACCTTCGTTCCATTCCCTCCACCCCGCCTTCCTCCCCTCCCCTCCCCTCTCCCCTCTCTTACGGTTCGGAGCCATTAAAACATGTCGTTAAAGAAGCCTGCGCCGTCAACCTCCAACTGTTGCAGAATCCCCTTAGATCAAACGAAGTGGTATTACGCATTCATTCATACAGTTATCATTCAAACTAGGCAATCATTCATACAGTTGTCATTCAAACTAGGCAATCATTCATACATTTTATAATTCAACTATTCATTCATTCGTACAGTTAGAATTCAAGCTAGGCATTCATTCAAACAGTTATCATTCAAACGGGCACAGGCAAAAGATGTTCAGGGACGGAGGGGGGATGTGGAGAAGGTAGGGGGGGAGGAAGAGAAGGGATGGGAGGAGGGGTAGGGGAAGGGGAAGGGGGGGGGCGACCCTTGACCTGCTAACGGGCATTTTCGCCCGCCATGCCGATTTATAGGACAGATCTGCTTGTTTGTCTCGTGATGTATATGAGGAACGATAGGAAATGGAAAACAAAAGCCAAGCAAAGGGACAAACAAAGATAGCTGCAAACAGATCTCAACAGCCGTGGTCGCCTGCTGTCGTGAGTGACACGTCATCGCAGGGGAGGCAGATACAGGTCTTTCTGTGGCCCTGCGCATGCGCGACAAGGGTGGCAGAGGGTCAGCATTATCTCGTGTTGAGCGAACAAAGGGAGACAACCGGTGTCAAGTCAGCGTCAAGTCAAGTCATCAAAGTCAAAATCACTTTATCGTCTGAAAAAAAACAACGAGAAATTAAGATTAGGTGTAACAGCTTAAAGCACACGCAACAGAGCACAGAACATGAAATAATCAATGAACAATTTCTTTTGGCAGGTGTAACAGCTCAAAATACACGCAACAAGGGACAGAACATGAAACAATCAATGAACAATTTCTTTTGGCAGGTGTAACAGCTTAAAATACACGTAACAGAGGACAGAACATGAAATAATCAGTGAACAATTTCTTTTGGGCAGGTGTAACAGCTCAAATAACACGTAACAGGGACAGAACATGAAATAACCAATGAATAATTCCGAACAATTCCTTTTACCAGTGTAACAGCTTAAAATACACGTAACAGGGGACAGAACATGAAATAACCAATGAACAATTTCTTTTACCAGGTGTAGCAACTTAAAATATACGTAAGAGGGGACAGAACATAAAATAATCAATTAACTTTTTTTTTTTTCAAAACAAAGTGATCTTGCACTGTACCCACAGTATTCTACAAGATATCCCAACGTCTTTGACAACGTTGTGACATTAGCATTTTGTTTGAAAGAATACTTAACATTAGAGATGAAACAAAACAACAAACAGGTTGCAATAAACCTATAGACAACATACAAGATACGTTAGACAAATAGCTTTAAGATCCTGAAAGTGACCGCACACAGCAGGAATTGAAACATGTCATCTTAAAAGGAAAAAAACTTACCAGGCATTCAATGCATGAATACTATCATTCCTGAAAGTTCTACAGAGAGAGAGAGAGAGAGAGAGAGAGAGAGAGAGAGAGAGAGAGAGAGAGAGAGAGAGACTGGAAACGAAATGAAACGTTCTAGATTTAAATGAACTTTCAGGTGCATCGGTTCTGTTTCGTCCGGTTGTAATATGTTGTTGAATGCTGTCCGTAAGAAAAACAATACCAAAAGGCTATTGAAAAAAAATAAAATAAAATAATGAAAAAAAATGAGGCAATTCATTTTCTAAGAAAATCTCCAAACTGAACTTTCAAAGCGGTGTTTTGTTTGATTTTGTTTTTTTTTTTCCCCATCTAGTCATTTTCTTTTCAGGGGCCTTTAAAGTGAAACAAAATCCTAGCTAGTCTCGAAGCAGACCAGTCAACAAGGACAGTCAACCCCGCCATGAAGACCATCGAGTCGTGATAATCCACAACACCCCCCTGCAGCGAACACGGAATGCGATCAGCTCTCCCCCCTCCCCCCCCCCCCCCCCTCCCCCCCCCCTCCCCTCTCGCCCATGGCAGAGATAAAGGTCAGGACAGAACAAACTGCGCGTGTTCAAGAGGCTGTGTTCTACAGATTGAAGTTGCAAGAATCACTGAAGACCAGTGTCAAAAGCGAACAGAACATCAACACGCAAGCCAGCTAGAGAGAGAGAGAGAGAGAGAGAGAGGAGAGAGAGAGAGAAGAGAGAGAGAATGGAAAACACAACTGATTTAGAAAGAGAGACTGGAAAGTGAATGGAAAACACAACAACTTATTTAGAAAGAGAGAATGGAAAACACAGCTTACTTTCTCACGAAAATGAACGTAATCTTGTCCAGCTATGTCGTCACGAAAAAAAAAGAAAGAAGAAATGAAAACGAAAAGTCGTTTCAATGAATTTATGCAAGGACGATGGAGGGAACGGAGGGGGAGAGGAGTAAGACTCTTGTGCGCAGGAAACGACAAATAGTCCGTGCTGTAACAGAGCCCAGATCACTTCTCAGTAATGAGTATGTAATTGGAATCAAATCGATCCTTACCTGATCTTAGCACGCGATAGTGTGCGACCGCGCACGCTGACACACACACACACACACACACACACACACACATATGCACACACACACACACACACGCACGCACGCACGCACGCACACACACACACACACACACAGCAAAGCGCGGACACAGTCGATGCACGACTTCTGTTCGCTTGTTTGTTCGTGAATCCGTTTGTTTGTTTTTCAACCGTAGACGTACAGACGACAGTGGAGAAAATAAAGATATGTGAGGCAGGGCGCTGGAGACGCTGGAGAGGGAGGGTAAGGTAAGGCCACGTTGCTTATAGCCCAGCCGACCGCAAAGGGCCATATCAGGGCTGTCACCGCGTTGAAGTCAACTCACAAGTCATTCATTTATACAACTCTTAAACTACATCTTCTAAAAAAAAAAAAAAAAAACATCCAAAATTGATAAACAGTAAACAAGTGGGGTATGTTTTGCTCCCATAAGGAAACCTAACACAGAGTAACTTTTATTCAAGACTGGCACAGCCTTTTAAACTTGAATAAAGTCAGACAAATACATAGACGAACAATCTAATAGTAGGGGAAAAACAAGCGCAGGCCGACTGAACTGTCTTCATAGTAATGACTTGGCAAAGTTTGACTTTCAAAAAAAAACAAAACCAAACAAAAGAAAAAAAAAAGAGAAAAAAGAAAAGAGAAAAAAAAGGGGAGAGAGAGAGAGAGAAGAGAAAATAAAAAAAATTTTGGAAAAAAAAACCCAACCAAAAACTAAAAATTTTTTAAAAAAAAGAAAAAAGACTGGGGGGAAAAAAAAAATGTTTTAAAACAAAAAAAATTTGGGGGGAAAGAGGGGAAGGAAAAAACCTTTTCCAAAAAAAGAAAAAACCCTTGTAAACAGGCCCAGAAAAAAAAGAAAGAAAAATTTGGAAAACCAAAACCCCCGTTTCAAAAAATTTTGAAAGGCGAGGGGGAACCCCAAAAAAAAACACAACCGGGAAACCCCCACAAAAGCCCGGGCCGAACAAACCCCCAACACCCCAAAAAAGGGGAAGGAATAAAATCGCCCTTCCTTTGTTTGCCACCGATTGTTTGAAACCGGACGTTAAAACCCCAAAAAACCAACAACAAAAATTGACACCAACCGGGGGGGGATAAAAGACCCCACGGCAAAACCCCACCACCAAAAAAGGGGCCCCAAACAAGGGTGCACCCGCTTTGGGTTTTTTCAATCCGTTTTTTTTTTTAAAAACCCAAATTTTTTTAAAAAAAAAAAAAAAATAAATATAAAAAAACGGGGTAAACCCAAGGTGGGGAAAGGAAAGGCCCCAAAAGGGGAAAACCCAAACCAAAATAATTTTTATTTAAGACTCACGCCTTTTTATAAAACTTTAAATAAATCCAAAAAAAAAAAAAAAAAAACCCAAAATTTGAAAAACGGGAAAAAGGGGGATGTTTGTCCCCAAAAGGAAAACCCTTCAAAGATTTTTTCCCAAGAGGGGGGGGGGGGGGGGGGGGGGGGTGGGGGGGGGGGGGGGGGGGGGGGGGGGGGGGGGGGGGGGTGGGGGGGGGGTGGGGGGGGGGGGGGGGGGGGGGGTTTGGGGGGGGGGGGGGGGGGGGGGGGGGGGGGGGGGGGGGGGGGGGGGGGGGGGGGGGGGGGGGGGGGGGGGGGGGGGGGGGGGGGGGGGGGGGGGGGGGGGGGGGATTTGAAGAGGGAAAAACCCGGGAACATGAAAAAAATTTTTTAAAAAAAAAGAAAAAGTTACAGGTATGAAAACTCTTCACAAACCTGCGTAAGGGAACCATCGCAACCCCCCTTTTGAAGGCAGAAAAATTTTTGGGTATTGCCTCTCCGGGGCCCTTTCGCCCCGGGGTCGGACTCATGGGGAACCCACGCTAGTTGTGTCGCCTCCCGGCTTAAAAATTAGAGACACCCCACAGCCCAAAATACTGTGGTGTTCTCCCCACCAAGGGTGAAAAAAAGAATCCTTTAGCCCCCCCCAAACCCACCCAGCGAAAAGTAAAAAAATGCAACCAAACAAAAGTGGGGGGAAGGAAAAAATTTGGCTGTAAAACTAAAGACATTATACAAATAATAAAAAAGGGGGACAGCCCTTTGAGCCTACGCCTAAAGGAAACCCCCCAAAAAGATGCAAGGGAAAATCAAAAAAACAAAAAACAAAAAACCCCCAATTTAATCAAAGCAAAATCGGAAATGAAATAAAGGTGGGGAACAGTAAACGAAAACGAAAACAAGTGGGGTATGTTTTGCTCCCAAAAAGGGAAACCCAACACAGAGTAACTTTTATTCAAGACGGGCCACCCTTTTAAAAATTTTGAATAAAGTCAGACAAATACATAGACAAAACAATCTAATAGAGGGGAAAAACAAGCCCCCGGCCCCGACTGAACTGTCTTCAAAGAAAGACTTTGGCAAAGTTTTGGACTTTAAAAGGGGGGGGGGGGGGGGGGGGGGGGGGGGGGGATTTTAAGATGGGAAAACGGGGGAACAAAAAAATTAAAATTTTTAAAAAAAAAAAAAGAAAAAAGTTACAGGAAATAAAACTTTTAAAAAAAGCTGCGAAAGGGGAAACCATGCAACCCCCCTTTTGGGGAAGGCAGAAAAATTTTTGTATTGCCTGCTCCGGGGGGCCTTTCTTTCCGGGTGGGTCGGACTAAACGGGGAAAACAGGGCTATTTGGGGTCGCGCTCCCCCCCGGCGTCAAATAGAACACACCCACGCCCCTAATACGGGGTGTTTCTCCACCCCCCAAGGTAAAAAAAAGAATCCAAAAAGCACCCCCAAAGCGGGCCCCCAAACGAAAAGTAATAAATGAAACCCAAACGAAAGTGGGGGGGGGAAAAAAAAAGTTGCTGAAAAAAAAAGCCCCCCATTAAACAAAAAATATAAAATTTTAGGGGACTTTCTTTGAGCCAAACCGCCTGGGGAAACCACCCCAAAGAAGCAAGGGAGATAAAAAAGACAAATACAAATAACCTAAAATTTAATAAAAAGCAAAATCGGAAATAAAAATGGGGTAGGGAACAAAAACCGATAAACAGAAAACCCAAGTGGGGTAAGTTTTTCCCTCCCAAAAGGAAAAACCAAAAACACAGAGTAACTTTTATTCAAGACTGGCAAAAGTTTTTTGTCCTGACTTTATTCAATTTTAAAAAAGGCTGTCCCAAGTCTTGAAAAAATTTTTTACTCTGTTTAAGGTTTCCTTATGGGAGCAAAACATCCCCCACTTGTTACTGTTTATCTTTTAAACTGTTCCCTACCCATTTCATTTCCGTTTTGCTTTGTTTAAAATTTGAGGTTTTTGTATTTGTCTTTTGTCCCCCTTCCTCTTTGGGGGGGATCCTCGGGCGAAGGTTTAAAGACTGCCCCCCTACAAATATTATTTGTAAAAACTTTTTTTTTTTTTAAACAGAAAACTTTTTTCCTCCCCCACACTTTCGTTGGTTGCTTTTATTACTTTTCGCAGGCTGCTTTGGGGGCTATTGGATTCTTTTTGCCCCCTTTTGGGGGTGGAGAAAAACCACAGAAATTATGGACTGTGGTGTGTCTCTATTTAAACCCCGGGAGCGCAGACACAACAAGCCGGTCTCCCTAAAGAGTCCGACCCAGGGGACGAAAGGCCCTGGGAGCAGGCAATACAAAAAAATTCTCCCTTAAAAAGGAAATTGCAAAGGGTTTCCCCTTTAACCAGCTAGTGAAGATTTTTCATACCTGAACCCTTTTTTTTTTTTTTTAAAAAATTTAAATTTCATTTTTCCCAGTTTCCCCCTTCTTCAAACTCCCCCCCCCCCCCCCCCCCCCCCCTCTTAAAGCCCAAAAATCTTTTGCCAAGTCTTTACAATGAAGACGGGTTTTAAATGGGCCTGCGCTTGTTTTATCCCCCTACTATTTGATTGTTCGTCTATGTATTTGTCTGACTTTATTCAAGTTAAAAAAGGCTGTGCCCCGTCTTTAATAAAAGTTTTTCTCTGTGTTAGGGTTTTCCTTTTGGGGGCAAAACATACCCCACTGTTTACTGTTTTCGTTTACTGTTCCCCACCCCATTTCATTTTCCCATCCAAAAATTTTGGGTTTAAAAAATTTTTTCCCCTTTAAAATCTCAGAAACAATGAAAAAATTTAAAACTCTTTCAAAAATTCAAAAATCCAACAGGTGGAACGTCAGAACCGGGGTTTTTTATGGAAAATGCTGTAAAAAGTTTTTGTCCCCACCATCAGGCCCAAATCCCAACCCCTCCCAAAAAGAAAAATGTTTCTTGTGGAAATGGTACATGACATGGAATGCACCACGGACATCTTTTTACTCTTTTAAAAAGGGGGGAATGAAATAAAATAAAGAATGGCCGGTGGCAAGGGCCCGGGAAAAAGAACCCCTTACTTCTTTGCGACCAGAGGAACTCTTTAAGGGTTGGAAAAGGAACGAAAGAGTTTTGTTTTTTCCGTTTTGGGTATTTCCCTTTCCCCCTGCCCCGGGGCTCCCGACATAATCATTAACTTTTGGGTTTTTGATCTGTGTATTAGAGGGGGGGAGGTGGGGGGGGAGCGAGGAGGGGGGGGGGCGAGAGGGGGGTGGTGGCTGCAACTTTAGACGTTATGTTCCGGGTACAGGGCGGTTTTCCCCGAAGACGGCTTCTCCATTGGACGTACTGGCTCTTCCCCTTTGGACGTACTGGCTTCCTTTTCCCCTGTAAATACGTCCCTTCCCTTTTGCCCGAGCCAGGAACCAAAAATCAGCAGGTCTTTGGGAAAGCTGCTTTGGGGGCCTCAAAATTTTAATACAGAAACTCGTGTTTTGGGGAGCCCCGTGGGGCAAGCAGTTTCACCCCCCCCATCCCCAACACCAATCTCCAAAAGGGGCATAATTTATTGTGAAAATTTTTTTTGTTTCAATTTTGAACGATCTCCATTTTCCCAAGTTAACCAGGGTTGGCGCGACAAAATTTAAACCCTGGGAAAAGGGCCCAGGTCCTCTTCCTTTAAACAAAAAACCATCAAAACCTGTTTGCCCTTTCCCCCGCCCACATGGATCTCGGAGGGTTTAGGCGGTGGGAGGGGGGGGGGGAGGGGGGGTTGAGGTTGGGGGTCCCAGCAGTGGGACTTTTTGGGTGCCGGGGATCCTGCAAAGGTGGAGGGGGTTCCCCGCCCCACGGGGGGTTTGCCTCATCTTGCAATGTCAAGACTGAGAAGGGGGTTTCATAAAATTTTAAAAGCGTTCCGGCCTTCATCTTGCAATGTCAAGACCAGGGGAAGGATGGTTTTATACTTTTAACCAAGGGGGTTCAAATTTTATCTTTTCAGTGTCAATACTAGGAGAAGGGTGGTTTCCTTTCTTTCTACCCGGCCCATTTTGCCTTTAAAAATTTTCAGTGGGCAATACTGGAAAAAAACGAAGGTTTCATTTCTTCCAAAGCGTTCGCCATCCTTTTCAATGTCCCGCACTAGGAGGATGCCTGGTTTTTATACTTTTTTCCCCAGCGTTCGCTTCAACTTGCAGTGTCAAGACTAGGAGAAAAGGGTGGTTTCATACTTCTACAGCGTTTACCCTTTACCCTTTCAATGTCAGGGAGTGTGGGGGGGATGGTTTTTAAGCCCACAAGGGTTTTGGGTTTTTCTTGCAATAAAAACCAAAAAGTTTATTTAAATCTTGCCTCGCATCATTTAAGGGATTACATGTCCATAACGCCAGATTATTGCGCTGGGGAGCATGTCATAAGCGGGAATCGTTTTAAAAATTTTTCCCCACATGTAAAAACAAACCCTGGGAAACCCAGTCGCTCGACCCCCTTTTTTGTTGTTCGCTGTTTAAATATTCCCAGCACCATGTTAGTATTTCCCTTTTTTATTTTTTCAATGGGGTGGGAGGGGGTTTTTTTCATGCCCTGGGGGGTATTTTGGTTTTGTTTGTTTGGTTTTTTTTTGTGGTGTGGGTTTTTTTTTTTTTTTTTTTTTTTTCCTTTCTTGCAATATTAATACATGTCCTTTCAATGACAAGACAACGAAGTGTTGACAGCTCCTTTTCTGAACCTTTGAGCAATGTTGCCTTGGGATGGCTTACAACATCTGGGTGGGTTTGTGTTCCACAAAGTTGCCCCTTTCATGGGCCTTTCAACATCTGGGTGGTTTTGTTCCAGCAATGTTGCCTTGCATGGCTCGCAACGTCGGGGGGGTTTGTGGTTTTCCCGCCAAAGTTTTTCCTTTCATTTGGGGGCGGGAAAATCGGGTGTTTGGGTTCCAGCAATGGGTTTTTCCTTGCATTGGGGCCCACAAAAGTCTGGGTGTTTTTTGGGGTTTCCCCAAAGTTTTTGCAAGGCTCTGCCCCAAACCCGGGGGGTTTTGTTTTCCATCTTGAAATTTTCCCTTTTCCTTTGGGGGGCTCCTTTTCAAAGGGCCCCCCCTCTTGATCAGGCCTTCATGTTTTGAAATTTCCCTTTTTTTAGATGACTGATCACTGTCTTTAAAGACTAGAACCCTGCTCGGACTGTTTCTTGCTAAAACAATTTTGTCAAAAAAAACCCCGCTTTAAAGGTCCCCCCGACAGCTTTTGGGGTACCGCCGGTCCCCAACACCCTTTTAATAGGTGGACAAGCCCGGGGGCAAAACCCCCCCTTTGGTTTTTTCTCTATAACAGCCCCCATCACAAATAACATGTAACTCAAAAACTTGGAAAAAACCCCAAAAAAATGTTTCCCGATTCGAACAAAATTTAAATGACCAAAAATGAAATAAACATCCCCTAATTTTTGTCAATCTCTTCTTTTTTTTTTAAAATGAACCCCAACACTCTCTTAAGCAGAAACAAATGGTCCCTTTAAGAGAAGCGCATGCTTTGCAGGAGAAAAGAGATGCTTGTTTTTATGGCATTAAAAAAACCAACCATCCCTGCCAGAACCAAAGGAAAAAATTTTTTATTTTTGACTGAAACCAAAACGTGCTTTTTGGGGGGTTTCAATTTTCCCCTTGCCAACAGCCCCCAAAACCCCTGGAGTTTCCGATTGTTAAGGGTATTTCCCCCTGGAGATGATTTAAAAGAAGAAGGGTATGCTGCGTCTCCCATTCCACTGACCAAACGGACATGTAGCTATCATCGAGAGAACTGTGCTAGCTTGGTGGTCCATCTACACACAGGTTATGACTAATAGAAATACAAACCGTTGATTGAACCAGAAACCCTTTCCAGCATAGCTCAAGGGATCATTGGGATCTGAACCATTGATTGAACCAGAAACCCTTTCCAGCATAGCTCAAGGGATCATTGGGATCTGAACCATTGATTGAACCAGAAACCCTTTCCAGCACAGCTCATGGGATCATTGGGATCTAAACCACTGATTGAACCAGAAACCCTTTCCAGCACAGCTCATGGGATCATTGGGATCTCAACCGTTGATTGAACCAGAAACCCTTTCCAGCATAGCTCAAGGGATCATTGGGATCTCAACCGTTGATTGAACCAGAAACCCTTTCCAGCACAGCTCATGGGATCATTGGGATCTCAACCGTTGATTGAACCAGAAACCCTTTCCAGCATAGCTCATGGGATCATTGGGATCTCAACCATTGATTGAACCAGAAACCCTTTCCAGCATAGCTCAAGGGATCATTGGGATCTGAACCATTGATTGAACCAGAAACCCTTTCCAGCACAGCTCATGGGATCATTGGGATCTGAACCATTGATTGAACCAGAAACCCTTTCCAGCATAGCTCATGGGATCATTGGGATCTCCAGCCTCACAACCATTCAAGTCACCAGTCTTCCCAGGTGACCCAGAAAAAAGTACCCCCCCCCCCCCCCCCCCCCCCCCCAAAACAACACACACACACAAAAAACAAAAACCTGAAAAACAGTCTTTACTTGATTCTCTAAGAGATGCAATTCCTCACTGTTTAACCAAATTATATTTATAGAAGTAAGCAGCGAGAGAAAACTTATGTGCAGGCAAGCAGTGTCTCCATCATTGTGACAATGACTGTGTGTAGACTCAAAATGAGCCTACTTCATGAAATACAATAGCGTCATAACTCTCCCTCCCCCCCCCCCCCCCCCCCCTCTCTCTCTCTCTTCTCACACACAAAAGCATACTCACACACAAGATTGACAATGATTCTGACATCAGATGATGACATTTATGTTATCATTTCAGCTGTGTTTCACATTGCACTGTACACAGAGAAACTACAAGCAAGCGCAAAATCAAGCATTCATGTATGCCAACACATGCACACTCCCATACACACTCACACACAAACACTACCACAACCACCACCTCCACCGCCAAACATGCTTGTGTAAGCTTAAACACACACACACACACACACACACACACACACACACACACACACACACACTCATACACACACACACACACACACACACACACACACACACACTCACACACACACACACACACACAACACACACACACTCACACACACACACACACACACACACAACACATACCACACACTCTATTTTCTCTCTCTATATATAAGAACATGTTTTCAGACAACTTAATAGTGTCAAACTTTCAGTCGACCAGGACATCCCTTCAATATGAACAAGGTGTAATCTTGCTTTATACAAAAAGAAAAAGAAACAAAGCTCTACCAGGCTGAATGCAGCCAAACTTCAGATAGTATCAATGAAAGTATTGTTCTTTTTGTCACAGGAACTTTATATTTGTTATCTTCTACATTAACAAACACCTACATGAAGCATGTGGCAAAATTCAAATCTTGTGCAGCACTGGCTGGTAATAAAGGACAATTTTTTTCTGAGAACTTGTGTCATCACTTTCAGGTTGAATATCATCCCATGACAAACTAGTTGTAATGGGTGCTGAGGTAGGAACATGACCAACAATGCTGCTGCTATTCTAGTGTGTTCAACATGGCATTTCACAAGGTGATGGGCAATGCTGTTCGTGGGTTACACAATCTTATTTCAATCTTATTTCTTGTGTCTGCACAGGCCCAAGAAGCAACTAACAAGTCTACCCAGTACAGGCCTGGATGATGGAAACAAAAAATTCACTTTAACTTCAAGCAGCTATGAACAAATTGTGCCAGCCCAGAAAGGACAGTTGAAAAAGAAACACGAGAAAACCAATAACTGTCTGATATATGAAAATCATATGTCACAAAAAAAAGTCTGTGTGTGTGAGACAGAGACAGAGACAGACAGAGAGAAAAGAGAGAAGGAGAAAGAGACGGGGAGAGAGAGGGAAAGAGAACACTCCAAATTCTTGGAATGAAAACGAGAGTTAAAGCAATGATCACTCTGTGTTTCATCAATGAAACAATTCCTGATCTGTGGAGGAAGATCTGTACACTCATGTACAGATGTACACCTTCAATGATAAAGCAGCATCTCTATACAATAGTAAGTACATACACACACAGGTTTTCTTGGCAGGTGGTTGGACTCCACACATCTGAAAGTCAGGTTTATCACAGACTGTTGCCGTCAACAGTATTTGTTCCAAACATTCACATCCCATTCATTCTTCTCTTTTCTTTTAAACGCATCACAGACCACTCCGCATCTCTCAGCCCACCTACGTTCCTCTAATCCCCTCCCCACCAAACCCCCTCTCCATATTTACCCTCTCCTTGTACATCGTTCTCACTTTACAACAATAACAACAGTTTAAAAAAAGAAATTCATCTTCATGTTTAAAGTCCCATAGCTTACTGGCCACAGGAGCAGGGAGTCACCAGAGGTCCATCACGTTCCAGGCACAGCATTATAAACCATGGCGCTCATTCCTCTTTTTCCACTGCTTTAACCTTTCCTGGCCTGAATCAAGTGCCTGTTTTACTGCTGGGTCAACGGACAGGGTTTTCCAGCTGTAAAAATCTGACCCCAGGTGTGATTCAAACACCCAGCCATCAGCTTCACAGGCACACGACCCCAGGTGTGATTCAAACACCCAGCCATCAGCTTCACAGGCACATGACCCCAGGTGTGATTCAAACACCCAGCCATCAGCTTCAAAGGCACACGACCCCAGGTGTGTTTCAAACACCCAGCAATCAGCTTCACAGGCACACGACCCCAGGTGTGTTTCAAACACCCAGCCATCAGCTTCACAGGCACATGCTCTAACCATCTGACTGCAGGACCTTCTAATTTCATATCATGTGAGTTCTTTTTAATCCCTCTAACATCACATTATAGGGGATTACAACAACAAAAAAAGGAACGAAGAAAAACATGAGCAACTTTACCATCTTTTTCAGTCTTCATAAAAGTTATTTTGCAGAGATGCCTTTCAAGCTAAGAACTTTGGTGGACAGATGTATCTGGCCTGCTTGACTTCAGTCGATGTTCATATTCTGGATGAAATCAATCAGTAACTCTGGTATTAGCAAGGCGGGTCCATCTGTAGTATCTAACAAAGCATAGCACCGATGATTCAGTAGTCTTTTGAAGTCAACGTTACACCACTGCTGAAAATTTCCACAACAAACAAAATCAAGCTGGAGACTTCCACCCGTTTAGCACCAATTCCAAATGTCATGCACCAACAAAAGAGACACTACTGCCAGCTTCACATGTTTGGTTTTTTTTGATAGAGAAAGAAGAGAACACCTTTTACAGGAGTTTACAATACAAGCATTTCCCCTGCACTACACAACGTGTGCTGAGAAAATTGTTGAGCATTCCCACAAACTATGGAGTATTAAAAAATAAACAAATCAATCAATCAATATAAAATAAAATAAACCCATAGTGACTTTTAAAAATGCTTCATTCCAGAACAGTAGGCAGTGAAAGAACTATAAACTTTAAATTTCACCCCTGTCACTGGAAAAAAAAAACAAACAACAACACACACACACACTACACACAAACAAACAACAACAGCACACACTCAGTAGACTGATATGAAGCCTGTGGCCTGAAAACTATGGAAAAAAATGTATGCTGTATGCAAATAGTATTGGTTTTCCGGATCATGTTCACTTGCACAGCTTCAGAGAGGAGAACAAAAAAAGAAAGAATATTTTCTGCCTGCAGCAGCAAGCCTATTCCCTGACTCTGTCCACAGACAGCATAACCCCAGGTCACTGTGTGTTAACCCACAGTCACATCTTGAGGAGAGAAAAAAACAAAAAAACCCAAACCTGCTTCTCACTTTGAAAGATCAGAGGTTGCAGGTCTGTAAGTCACTCCATATCATTGCTGTCATTTTTGTGTGCATGTGCATGTGTGTGTGTGTGTGTATATGTGTGTGTGTGTGTGTGTGTGTGTGTGTGTGTGTGTGTGTGTGTGTGTGTGTATCTCGATGAGTACTTTCACAGACGTTTGATTCTACCTTTCCTCAATAAATTAAAAAAAAAAATGACTTCAGAAAATGTCACTCCCCTGTCAACAACTTCCATACCGCATCTCTGCGGTCCAGAGTCTGTCGTGGATGTTCAGAGGTCACACTTAAAGTCGTTAATGGGAGACGAAGACCCCGTGACTTTTGTGAAGCTCTGTTCCAGTGGCTGAGCGAACTGACCGCCTGCACTCAGTTCAGGTTTTCCTGGAGCGTTCTTCCCATTCCGTTAGTTCCAACAGATCACCATCCAGTGAGACAGGTGGGAGGCTGAACGGCACTCCCTTCAACTGGCGGCGGGGATCAGAAGCCGCTGGTGTTGTGGTCACTGAGGCTGGCATTGGACATGTCCTGGCACAGTCGCGACTCGCTCATCTCATCGGCCAGGGCCTGGAAGATCTCCAGCAGCATCTGTTTGCTGAGGTGTTCGATGTGGGGCAGGCGAGCCACCTGAAAACAAACAACAACAACCACATCAACATCTGTTTGCTGAGGTGTTCGATGCGGGGCAGGCGAGCCACCTGAAAACAAACAACCACATCAACATCTGTTTGCTGAGGTGTTCGATGCGGGGCAGGCGAGCCACCTGAAAACAAACAACCACATCAACATCTGTTTGCTGAGGTGTTCAATGTGAGGGAGGCGAACCACCTCAAAGCAACCAGCAGCAACTACATCACAATGTGTTTGATGAGTGTTTGATGTGGGGCAGTCAGGTCTGGCACTTTGAATCAACATTCATGTGTACGCTGGACAGCTTTGAGAACTGGAAAATTTCAGCATGATAAGACTGAACATACAACATAAGTGTCATGGCTTGTGAACAGTTAATAAAAGTAATTTGACCTTTCAACACTGGAAGCACCTCCCACCCCTAAAAGATAATGGAACCCTTTTGATAAGGAACAAAAAAAAATTATCACGCAACAGAAAAAAACACACAAAAATGTGGTCAAAAAAGAAGTGAACAAAATGCTGACCTCTGTGGTCATAACAAAAAAAGAAAAAAAAAGGATAAAAAAAATCAAAATGCTTTTACCAACTAGGCCCTTCAGGATGGAATTTTAATATATAACTAAACAATAGTATACAAACAAGTCTCACCCACCTTGGGGAAGTTGTGCACAATGATATTACATACATAACAAAACAGTAGTGTACAGAACAAGTCTCGCCCACCTTGGGGAAGTTGTGCACAATGATATTACATACATAACAAAACAGTAGTGTACAGAACAAGTCTCACCCACCTTGGGGAAGTTGTGCACAATGATATTACATACATAACAAAACAGTAGTGTACAGAACAAGTCTCGCCCACCTTGGGGAAGTTGTGCACAATAATATTACATACATAACAAAACAGTAGTGTACAGAACAAGTCTCACCCACCTTGGGGAAGTTGTGCACAATGATATTCAGGGCATGCTTCTTCATGTCCATGGCTTGAATCTTGTCCGCAGCTTCCAAGATCTGAAAGAATGCGCCAAGTTCAACACATGACAACTGAATCAGTAAAGAAAGTGCCTTCTTTTTTTTATAAACTGTAATTAATAACCTACCACACCAACACCGCTCATTTCTGTCAGTCACCCTTCTTCTACAGCATTCCCAGCCACGCCGAATGAGCAGTGTGGTGTTGTGGGCATGGGGAAAGCCCAGGGTCCGGCTCATCGACGATGCTAGTCCACACAGCCTCTCTCTCAGGTCCACTGTAGTAGGCCGTGTTTCCTGGTGAGCAATGTCAGAGGTGGGACAGGACTGGAGAATTCGGGCTGGTGTCTGTAGACTAGTGCCACATGGGCACTCACTGGTGCTTTAGATCTTCAGCCCAATGACATGCAGTGATAATTCTTACGCACAAATGTGCGTCTCTGACGCACAAACTTCCCATCTGATGCACTGGAATTCAGGCCAGTGCGTCACAAAACGTACCAACATTTACCGTGACGCACTGGTTTTCTCCTGTACGCATTGCAACTCTGAGCAGCGCATCACGCAAAAGGGCTTTCGTCTTATCCGCCAAGATCAAAGTTCAAAACGTAAATCTCCTCGACGTTTTAGAATGTTCTGAATCGATGAACACTCCTGCTTGAGAACTCTTCGTCAGAATAGACTAGGCCTATCCAGTCTATGATTGGACCACAAGATCACGTGATTCAGCTAAGTGGAAAAAGCATGGAAAACCGTAGGAATTTTGGCTTTTCAGAATCAAAATCTGACAGTTCACTTGTGGCTCGTGGGTGATAATCCAGCGAATGGAACAAAAGTCGAACGATCTATGCAACATGACCATTTCGGATAATTAAAATGCTCCGTTCTGGACGTACGAATGTGTTGCTCACAGAGCAAGAATGGCCAGTCTACAGTTTCATCATGGGTTCCACCAGGCTTCCGATGATCATTGCATGGCGACTGGAATTTGGTCATACAATGAAATATTTCAACATTGAAGGAAATGGCTCACGTAGTGGAAATTCTGTGATGATAATCGAAGAGGACATCCCACAAATCAAGTTTCACTGTTAAAATCCCAATAGTGTATTTGCTCACATTTACTTATGTTAGTTGATAACACTTTAAAAACACAGGAGCACAAACCTGAATAGATAATATTTAGCACTGTCTAGAATGTTTTATTAACTTTATCATAAACACCTCTTTTCTAATGTATTTCTATCTCTATTATAAACACCTCTTTTCTAATGTATTTCTATCTCTACTATAAACACCTCTTTTCTAATGTATTTCTATCTCTACTATAAACACCTCTTTTCTAATGTATTTCTATCTCTTTCTCTGCGCATTTATATGTGTGAGCCAGTGAGAGCACACTTGTGTGTGTGTGTGTGTGTGTGTGTGTGTGCAGAGGTGCCAACCGTTACGGTTTGGCCGTATTTAATTACGGTCACACCAAATATAATACTGAAATACGCTGAATGCAAAATAATACGGCGACGGCGATTTTGTCTTGCATGGGGTAGTTTTGACGATTTTGCGCCTGTGGTTTGCTGTCGAGCAGGTGAACCTGTGCAGTTTTCGAGTCGAGTCTCGTGATTGGCTGCTATCATGCTTCGCGGAATTTCGTAGCCAATCGGCTACATCGGCTTTGTTCAGTGGTTTTCTTCAACGAGAAAAAATGGCGGGTCGACGAGGATTAAAACGAAAAATACTTGAAGGGCAGCCAGACAAATCGGCGAAAAAACCTGCAACTTGTGCAAAGAAAACTCCGAAGCGACGGGAGCAACAGTTTTTAGACTCTTATACGGAAGAGTATCCGTGCATCGTCCGCTCCAACATATCACCTGTGTATGCGAGGTGCAAGACTTGCTGCATCGATTTCAAAATCAGTCATGGAGGTTTTGATGATGTTTTTCGACACGTCGGCTCGGCAGCCCACATAGCAAAAAGTACAGCTGTGCATAAATCAAGCCACATTACGTCCTTTTTTACCAGTTCAAGATCAGGTGCTGAACCAACGTCACATCAGATGCAAGTGATTCGTGCTGAGACATTGTTTACTTTACATTGGTTACAAACCTGCCAGCCTCTGCCAGCCAACGTGCTAGAGATGACAGCAGCAGAAGAACAGTGGGCAGAGATGGCCACAGTGACAGATCACAACGGATCCCTGAGATTTGATTTGCTGTCTCGTGTCATGCTGGGGATTCTACTCATCCCTGTGTCAAATTCAGCCTGTGAAAGGATCTTTTCTCTAGTGAGAAAAAATAAAACTGATTTCAGGGCACAATGGGAAATCAGACTTTGAACGCTCTGATCTCTCTCAAGTCCAAGTCAACAGAGCCATGTTACAGCACACATCTAAAGTTCCGAGTCCCTCTTGAAGAAGTGCAAGAGCGCTACTGCAGAGTCTTTGAAGAAGCCAGCTCCTGCCACCGTCACATCAGCAGAAGCTTCTGAAGACCCTGATTCGACAACTGCTCCTGCACCCAAAGACTGAACTGACTGAATCTGTGTACATAGTGTAAATATCAAATCCTTTTTCTTTTCTATTAGTGTCAGTAGGGATAATGGTGGATATCACAACTGGAAGGCTGTCTTGGTGAGTAAATTGTATTGATTTTGTCTCTGTGTGTGTGTGTGTGTGTGTGTGTGTGTGTGTGTGTGTGTGTGTGTGTGTGTGAAGTCACTTACTTCACACAAAATTTTGCCTAACATGACCAAATTTTACAATTTTGTACATGAAACTTCATGCTTGAAACAATGTAATTTAGTGTCTAGAATGCACCAGATTGCACCATTTTTGTAAAATTTTTCTGGGGGGGCATGCCCCTAGACCCCTCTAGCAGGCTAGGCGCTTCGCGCCGTCGATGGTCACGCATCAGATTATCTGACATAATACTGACAAAATTTGCTCTGGGTTGGCACCTCTGTGTGTGTGTGTGTGTGTGTGTGTGTGTTCACTACATTTTCTAGCAGCTATTAATGGCAACCCCCTAAATATTTTTGTGACCCCCTGAAAATTTGGAAGCGAGTTTTTCGTACCCAGTCTGACCCCTGATTTTTTAGGAAATAACGATCACTGACATGTGAGAGGAACTGACAGTGTTCTGTTCTCCTGTCCAGCCAGTTGATGCCATCCTTTCCAGCCAGTCGATCCCATCCTTCTCAGGTTCCCCCCTGCACACGCTGTCTCCACATGGTTCTGAAGTGGCTTTCCAGATGGGTCTTGATTTGTGCAAAAGACATCTAGTGGACAGTTTGGTCCTGCTTGCTGCCTAGCTGGGAGAGTGTGTCAGCTTCCTCACCGCACATAACACCACACTGGGAGGGGATCCACTGTCACACCACTGGGAGAGTGTGTATGGTTCCTCACTGCCCATAACACCACTCTGGGAGGGGATCCACTGTCACACCACTGGGAGAGTGTGTCAGCCTCCTCACTGCCCATAACACCACACTGGGAGGGGATCCATTGTCACACCAAGTTTGCTTTAGAGCCAAGGGGTTAAAGCTCCCTTCTAGGGTCCTGGAGGATCTGATCTGGCCGGCTGGACTGAAGACTCGGGAGAACACCAGTTACAGTGAACCATTACAATTCAAAACAGCGATTCCAAGTGTGTCGTAAGGACAGCGTAAGAGCGTTGTAAACTTGGAAAGAAAATTTGATGAAGTCCTAGACTGGCAGCAAGATTTGGCAGAAAGTCTTGTTTTAGAGCCCTCCTCTATTCTCCACCTTTTGCTCTTTCCTTGATGAGGAGTCTCCATTAACTTGAGAATTTTCTCAACAGAAGAAAGAAATGAGTAAGGAAAGGAGGGGTGGAAAGCTGTAATATAGCATTTAAGCAATTCATATTTGCTTCTGTTGATTTTGTGTAAAAGCAGTTCAGTGAATGTTTATGTTGATATCTGTCCGTGTGTGCTGAGTTACATGGTGTTGTGTAGCAGAATGGATAAGTGTGCTGGTGTTGCATTACTGTATAATTAAGAATCTATTCAAATCCTTATTTTGAAAAGAGGAAAAACAGCAATACAGGGCCGACAAATGAAGAAACAAACAAATTACAAAACAAACACAACGCTTATCTACCTTTGGGTCTTCTTCAGGCAAGATGAATGACATTCAAAACAATGACTGAACAGACAGTCATTCATCTCTTCCGTCTGGGCGCAAAATTACTTTATTTCCATAGAACCTCCTGAATTGTTCAACAGAAGGTCCCAGGGGCCTCAGTGTGAAATGCTATAAGGACACTGCAAAAAACAGCTACAAAAACCCTCAATTCTAACTTGCCAACTCAATGCCTACAGTTTGAAATGCTATAAGGACACTGCAAAGAACAGCTACAAACTCTCAATTCTAACTTGCCAACTCAATGCCTACAGTTTGAAATGCTATAAGGACACTGCAAAGAACAGCTACAAACCCTCAATTCCAACTTGCCAACTCAATGCCTACAGTTTGAAATGCTATAAGGACACTGCAAAGAACAGCTACAAACCCTCAATTCCAACTTGCCAACTCAATGCCTACAGTTTGAAATGCTATAAGGACACTGCAAAGAACAGCTACAAACCCTCAATTCTAACTTGCCAACTCAATGCCTACAGTTTGAAATGCTATAAGGACACTGCAAAGAACAGCTACAAACCCTCAATTCTAACTTGCCAACTCAATGCCTACAGTTTGAAATGCTATAAGGACACTGCAAAGAACAGCTACAAACCCTCAATTCTAACTTGCCAACTCAACGCCTACAGTTTGAAATGCTATAAGGACACTGCAAAGAACAGCTACAAACCCTCAATTCTCCCTCAGTTCTAACTTGCCAACACAATGCCTACAGTTTGAAATGCTATAAGGACACTGCAAAGAACAGCTACAAACCCTCAATTCTAACTTGCCAACTCAATGCCTAGTTTGAAATGCTATAAGGATACTGCAAAGAACAGCTACAAACTCTCAATTCTAACTTGCCAACTCAATGCCTACAGTGTGAAATGCTATAAGGACACTGCAAAGAACAGCTACAAACCCTCAATTCTAACTTGCCAACACAACGCCTACAGTTTGAAATGCTATAAGGACACTGCAAAGAACAGCTACAAACCCTCAATTCTAACTTCCCAACACAACGCCTACAGTGTGAAATGCTATAAGGACACTGCAAAGAACAGCTACAAACCCTCAATTCTAACTTGCCAACACAACGCCTACACAACCGTGATAGTTTTCATTGGAGTAACATGACCAATATGTGGGGTCTTCACTACTGTTACTGTTCTATGACACTTTACCTGTGTAACATTCTATATCACAACTTTAACTTGTTTACAACATTCTGTATCACAATTTACTGGTGTAACATTCTGTATTCCACCTTGCCTGTATAACATCCTGTATGACAACTTACCTGCATAACATTCTGCATCACACCTTACCCACACAACACACTAGATCGCACCTTACCTGAAATATTCTGTATCCCACCTTCCCTGTAAAACATTCTGCATTACACCTCACCTGATTCTGCTGTATGACACCTTACCTGTGTAACATTCTCTATTACCCCTTTTCTAAATAACATGCTCTTTTACCCCTTACCTGTATGACAATCTCTTTCACACCTTACCTGTATAACATTCTGACAGGATACGTTCATCTCCAAGTTATGTTTGCAGAAGGCCTGGAAAAGAACACGCACAATCAGAACAATGTATGTAACATAATAACACACTGCAGTACCTACACAGCTACAATCCTTCACAAAGCAAACTCTGGTATCACTGTCAGGGGACAGCGTTCATGGGAAGAACGTGCCTTTCTCCCCAGACCACAGTCCGGGTGGACAGACACCACAGAACTCTGCCACTGCAGGGGACACCTTAGGGCACATGCGCACTGTATAATGTATTCGTGTTATGACAAGAAACCATCTCTCCTCTTCTCTTTGTTTCTTTTCTATTTCAGCTTTTGTTTCTTCTGTTTTGCCTTATTCTTTTTCAAAATTAATTATAAAAAAAAGAAAAAAAGAAAAAGAAAACAGCAAGTTGCTAATGACGTTTGGAACCCTTGAGAATTGCTAAAAATCAGTAAGAAATGGCAGCTATGCATCTATGCATGATGATCTTAAGGAAAAAATGCATATTCACTAGCAATAAACCAGGAAAATACATTTTCTTCTAAAATCTATCAACAATCCCACAGAGAAGATCAAAATGTGATAAGTTAAACTTACATTAAGCTGATAATTCTTACAAAATCTTTAACAGCGTAAGAGTATATATCTTTTTTTCTCCCATCCTTTCTGCTAGCAGTTCAATCTCAGGAAAAACTGTTTTTTTTTGTTTTGGTGCTAATGGTGAATCCTCTGAATCTTTCCTGCAAATCTGTAACACTTCCTGTATATCTGCTTCATCCTGTGAGACTGGTGAGAAAATAACATGGCTACTTGACAACTTGATGAAGAGATACGATTCCATTTGCAGTTGAATTCCACTCTTCCAGACCAATACATTTTGATCCAAATCTTTGCACAGTTTTTACTTTGTTATCAAACATTCTCCCTTCTTTGTCCCAATTAAGTATTTTTTTCCACTTTGTCATTCAAAGTGCTCTCTCTTCTTTGTTTCAACTCTTTTTTCTTCCCACTTTGTTCTGACAAATGTCTCCTTTTTGTTATCCGTTTGTTCATTCCATTCCTCTTACCATCTGAACAAAATGTACTGATCACCTATCACCTGAAAAAGTTTGTTGTCAACCTGTGTCTTCCATTCCTCTTTAACACCTGAAAAAGTCTGTTAGTTTGTGTAGTCCTCTTGCCTGTGGTCTTTGACGTACCTTTCAGTTTGGGATTTGAGGTCTGTGATGCGAATGGATGTATTCGATGCTTATGACTTGTGGCCTTCTTGGCAAGCTGATCTGCCACTATGGCCCTGCGGTGCAACATTTGACCATACAGATCACATCAAGTCTGCTGCTATGGCCCTGCGGTATGCACACTGCCAACATCTGACCATACAGATCAAATCAAGCAGTCAAAGAAAGGAAAGAAAGGCCTCTAAAGTCAAACTTGTTTGTTTGTTTGTCTTTTCACTTCTTAACTTAGGATGGCTGCCAAGACTTTGTCATGGAGTGGATAGCTGTTGAGAATTATTCCTCAGTGATTGTTTGTCTTTTCACTTCTTAACTTAGGATGGCTGCCAAGACTTTGTCATGGAGTGGATAGCTGTTGAGAATTATTCCTCAGTGTTTGTTTGTCTTTTCACTTCTTAACTTAGGATGGCTGCCAAGACTTTGTCATGGAGTGGATAGCTGTTGAGAATTATTCCTTAGACTGGAGAAGAACGTTTTCTTGAGATAAACATGTTCTTTGGCACTGCACTTTGAGATAAACATGTCCTTTGGCACTGCACTTTGAGATAAAACATGTTCTTTGGCACTCCACTTTGAGATAAACATGTCCTTTGACACTGCACTTTGAGATAAACATGTTCTTTGGCACTGCACTTTGAGATAAACATGTCCTTTGGCACTGCACTTTGAGATAAACATGTCCTTTGGCACTGCACTTTGAGATAAACATGTTCTTTGGCACTGCACTTTGAGATAAACATGTTCTTTGGCACTGCACTTGCCTGCAGCCTGTTGTTGGTGAAGCCGTAGAAGTAGGGTGCTGGGAAGAGGTAGAGGGAGTCCTCCGGTGGCATGGTGACGTCACCGTAGTAGATGTAGCGCAGGAGACTGTCAAAGGCCTGCCGGGAAGGGACCATCTCCCCTATCGTGATCTGCACAGTCACAGTGACATAACCCATGCCATTCACTCCCTTTTCTTTCAGACATGGGGATAGTATCTCCCCTATCGTGATCTGCACAGTCACAGTGACATAACCCATGCCATTCACTCCCTTTTCTTTCAGACATGGGGATAGTATCTCCCCTATCGTGATCTGCACAGTCACAATGACATAACCCATGTCATTCACTCCCTTTTCTTTCAGACATGGGATAGTATCTCCCCTATTGTGATCTGCACAGTCACAATGACATAACCCATGCCATTCACTCCCTTTTCTTTCAGACATGGGGATAGTATCTCCCCTATCGTGATCTGCACAGTCACAATGACATAACCCATGCCATTCACTCCCTTTTCTTTCAGACATGGGATAGTATCTCCCCTATTGTGATCTGCACAGTCACAATGACATAACCCATGCCATTCACTCCCTTTTCTTTCAGACATGGGATAGTATCTCCCCTATCGTGATCTGCACAGTCACAATGACATAACCCATGCGATTCACTCCCTTTTCTTTCAGACATGGGGATAGTATCTCCCCTATTGTGGTCTGCACAGTCACAATGACATAACCCATGCCATTCACTCCCTTTTCTTTCAGACATGGGGATAGTATCTCCCCTATCGTGATCTGGACAGTCACAATGACATAACCCATGCCATTCACTCCCTTTTCTTTCAGACATGGGGATACTACAAACTAAAAAAAAAAAAACACAAATGAAAGAATCACACCAGTAAATCATGTATTTGTCTCAATCCATTGCCAGTATTTGATGGGGTGCACTGGTCCAGAGGTCAGAACATTCAACTTTCAATGTGAATGGTAAAGGACTGAGCCTTGTGAGTGGCTGGTGGGTGGAGTGGGATTTTCCCCTGTCCCATGTCAACCTGTGTTCGTGGTCTGCTGCATGTGAATATGCACACATACGATCAGATATAATTTAATAAATATCCAGTTAGATAGGAATTCTTAAGATCACATATACATAATAGATATCCAATAAAATATGTGCGCTTAAGATCAGATAAAAATGACACATATCCGGCAATCTGTGTCACTGTTTGGTGTTATGCAAACACCAAAGCACTGAACCTGCACCAGGATACTGGGAACGGACGTAGGTAAACAGCAGCATTCCCCTATTAACCACCGACATGGTATGATGAGGTAGGTAAACAGCTGCAATCCCCTATTAACCACAGACATGGTATGATGAGTAGGTAAACAGCTGCAATCCCCTATTAACCACCGACATGGTATGATGAGGTAGGTAAACAGCAGCAATCCCCTATTAACCACCGACATGGTATGATGAGGTAGGTAAACAGCAGCAACCCCCTATTAACCACAGACATGGTATGATGAGGTAAACAGCTGCAATCCTCTATTAACCACAGACATGGTATGATGAGGTAAACAGCAGCAATTCCCTATTAACCACAGACAGGGTATGATGAGGCAGGTTAACAGCAGCAATCCCCTATTAACCACTGACATGGTATGATGAGGTAGGTAAACAGCTGCAATCCCCTATTAACCACAGACATGGTATGATGAGGTAGGTAAACAGCAGCAATCCCCTATTAACCACTGACATGATATGATGAGGTAGGTAAACAGCTGCAATCCCCTATTAACCACAGACATGGTATGATGAGGTAGGTAAACAGCTGCAATCCCCTATTAACCATCGACATGGTATGATGAGGTAGGTAAACAGGTGCAATCCTCTATTAACCACAGACATGGTATGATGAGGTAAACAGCAGCAATCCCCTATTAACCACAGACAGGGTATGATGAGGCAGGTAAACAGCTGCAATCCCCTATTAACCACAGACATGGTATGATGAGGTAGGTAAACAGCTGCAATCCCCTATTAACCACCGACATGGTATGATGAGGCAGGTTAACAGCTGCAATCCCCTATTAACCACCGACATGGTATGATGAGGCAGGTTAACAGCTGCAATCCCCTATTAACCACCGACATGGTATGATGAGGCAGGTTAACAGCTGCAATCCCCTATTAACCACCGACATGGTATGATGAGGCAGGTTAACAGCTGCAATCCCCTATTAACCACAGACATGGTATGATGAACCATTAGAAAGAAAAAAAGGCAGCAACATTGTTGCTCACATGTCTCCCTCCATACCCCCCCTAGGCCGACCTATTTGTCATATGTCGATGCTATACAGAATTCTACACAATAATCTGTCTTGGAACAACAAAGTGATAACTACTATGGCTCCAGCCAAGGATTCTCTTCAAAAGAAGAAAAACTCCAGAGCCTTCTGTTTGTCCACAGCTGATAAGCTTTAACTCCAGTCAGAAAGACAACAGCAGCAGGTCAGCTGTACCCAAAGTCTGATACATTGAAGGATTATCTGTTACTGGCATACTACTAGCAAGTAAAAACAGCAGACAGGCTGATAAACATAATGCCAAAGCCAGCTCAAGAACCCAGCACATGTCCGCACATAACACTGACTGACACCCACACAAAACCAAGCGACTCGTCGTAAGAAAAGTGGATTTCTGTTACGTTACAATCTTCATTTTCTTTGTGCAGTCGATGATTTGAGCTCTTTTTTTTTTTTTTAACACAAACTCTTCTCACCAACGGATTATAATGATAATATACAATAACAAACTTTTCTCACCAACTGATAATAATTATGATACACAATAACAATCAATTCTTTTTCCTCTTCACAGAGAGTATGGCTGTAAACACCCCCTCACATTGACTTGGTTGTTCTCGGGACGGAAGGACCTGAACATGGCCTCGAAGTAGGAGCTGCGTGCCGCCAGGATGGCCATGTGGGCTGGAATCTGGCAGCCGTCCAACACCAGGGTGATGTCGCAGAACTCCCGGCCCGACACCTTCAGGAAGTTCTCCAGGTCCTTCTCCAGAGTCACATCTGGTGACAATACGACAACCACCATGATGGTGAACCTGAGAACATCAATGATAGTAATGAACAGGGTATGTTGATACTGAAAATGACAACCACCATGATGGTGAACCTGAGAACATCAATGATGGTTATGAACAGGGTTATGAACAGGGTATGTGGATACTGAAAACGACAACCACCATGATGGTGAACCTGAGAACATCAATAATGCTAATGAACAGGGTATGTGGATACTGAAAATGACAACCACCATGATGGTGAACCTGAGAACATCAATAATGCTAATGAACAGGGTATGTGGATACTGAAAATGACAACCACCATGATGGTGAACCTGAGAACATCAATAAAGTCATGAACAGGGTATGTGGATACTGAAAACGACAACCACCATGATGGTGAACCTGAGAACATCAATAATGGTAATGAACAGGGTATGTGGATACTGAAAACGACAACCACCATGATGGTGAACCTGAGAACATCGATAATGGTAATGAACAGGGTATGTGGATACTGAAAATGACAACCACCATGATGGTGAACCTGAGAACATCAATAATGCTAATGAACAGGGTAATGAACAGGGTATGTGGATACTGAAAATGACAACCACCATGATGGTGAACCTGAGAACAACATTGACAGTAATGAACAGGATAAAAAGAACGTTGATACTGATCCCTCATGTTGACCCTGTGAGGGTGGATCAGATGCTGCTGTGACCAACTGATCTCTCATGTTTTCAGAGACAAACAGGTGTTCTGTGGTCAACTGATCTCTCATGTTTTCAGAGACAAACAGGTGTTCTGTGGTCAACTGATCTCTCATGTTTTCAGAGACAAACAGGTGTTCTGCAGTCAACTGATCTCTCATGTTTTCAGAGACAAACAGGTGTTCTGCAGTCAACTGATCTCTCATGACTTCAGAGACAAACAGGTGTTCTGCAGTCATCTGATCTCTCATGACTTCAGAGACAAACAGGTGTTCTGTGGTCAACTGATCTCTCATGACTTCAGAGACAAACAGGTTTCTGCAGTCAACTGATCTCTCATGTTTTCAGAGACAAACAGGTGTTCTGCAGTCAACTGATCTCTCATGTTTTCAGAGACAAACAGGTGTTCTGCAGTCAACTGACCTCTCATGTTTTCAGAGACAAACAGGTGTTCTGCAGTCAAATGACCTCTCATGTTTTCAGAGACAAACAGGTGTTCTGAGGTAAACTGATCTCTGTTTTCAGAGACAAACAGGTGTTCTGCAGTCAACTGATCTCTCATGTTTTCAGAGACAAACAGGTGTTCTGCGGTCAACTGATCTCTGTTTTCAGAGACAAACAGGTGTTCTGCAGTCAACTGATCTCTCATGTTTTCAGAGACAAACAGGTGTTCTGCGGTCAACTGATCTCTGTTTTCAGAGACAAACAGGTGTTCTGCAGTCAACTGATCTCTCATGTTTTCAGAGACAAACAGGTATTCTGTGGTCAACTGATCTCTCATGTTTTCAGAGACAAACAGGTGTCAACCTCTCATGTTGACCTCATGGGATCAACTGACCTCTCATGTCTTCAGAGACAAACAGGTGTTCTGCAGTCAACTGATCTCTCATGTCTTCAGAGACAGTGTTCTGCAGTAAACCTACCTCTCATGATGTCCTAATGGAGGCTGACTAGACATTGCTGTGACCTACTGACCTTTCATGTTGCACCCCTGGGGGTTGACCAGACATCGATATGATACACTGACCTCTTGTGTTGTCCCCATCAGGGTCAACCAGGTGTTTCTGTGACCTACTGACCTCTCATGTTGTCCCCATAAGGGTCAACTAGGCACTGCTGTCATCTGTTGACCTATCATCTTGCCCCCATTGGTCAACCAGACTTTGATGTGATATACTGACTTCTGATGTTGTCTCCATGGGGGTCAACCAGGTGTTGCTGTGACCTATTGACCTCTCATGTTGTCCCCATGGGGGTCAACCAGGTGTTGCTGTGACCTACTGACCTCTCATGTTGTCCCCATGGGGGTCAACCAGGTGTTGCTGTGACCTACTGACCTCTCATGTTGTCCCCATGGGGGTCAACCACACATTGCAGCGATATACCGACTTCTCATATTGTCCCCATGGGGGTCTTCTACGCTGTGACCTACTGACCTCTCATGTTGTCCCTGTGGGGGTCAACCACACACTGCTGTGATGTACCAACCTCTCATGCTGTCTCCCAAAGAGTCTATCAGGTGCTGATGACCTACTGACCTCTCATGTTGTCCCTGTGGGGGTCAACCACACACTGCTGTGATGTACCAACCTCTCATGCTGTCTCCCAAAGAGTCTATCAGGTGCTGATGACCTACTGACCTCTCATGTTGTCCCTGTGGGGGTCAACCACACACTGCTGTGATATACCAACCTCTCATGCTGTCTCCATAAGGGTCTACCAGGTGTTGATGACCTACTGACCTCTCATGTTGTCCCCGTGGGGGTCAACCAGGCGTTGCTGTGGCATCTGTTTCCTGCGAATGATCTCCACCATGAGGGGCTGCTCCAAGGTCTCAAACTCCCGGCTCATCACGATCTGACTGTAGTTGCTGTCCTTCACCACAAACCGCAGGCAGTACTCCTGGAGAAACAAACAAACATATATCAACCAACAATTCAAGACTGATTTTGTACACGTTCTATCAACCAACAATTCAAGACCTATTTTGTACACGTTCTATCAACCAACAACTCAAGACTGATTTTGTACACGTTCTATCAACCAACAATTCAAGACCTATTTTGTACACGTTCTATTAACCAACAATTCAAGACCTATTTTGTACACGTTCTATCAACCAACAATTCAAGACCTATTTTGTACACATTCTATCAACCAACAATTCAAGACCTATTTTGTACACGTTCTATCAACCAACAATTCAAGACCTATTTTGTACACGTTCTATCAACCAACAATTCAAATAAGACTAATTTTGTACACGTTCTATCAACCAACAATTCAAGACTGATTTTGTACATGTTCTATCAACCAACACTTCAAATAAGACTGATTTTGTACACGTTCTATCAACCAACAATTCAAATACGACTGATTTTGTACACGTTCTATCAACCAACAATTCAAGACTGATTTTGTACATGTTCTATCAACCAACAATTCAAGACTGATTTTGTACATGTTCTGTCAACCAACAATTCAAGACTGATTTTGTACATGTTCTATCAACCAACAACTCAAGACTGATTTTGTACACGTTCTATCAACCAACAATTCAAGACTGATTCTGTACACGTTCTATCAACCAACAATTCAAGACTGATTCTGTACACGTTCTATCAACCAACAATTCAAGACTGATTCTGTACACGTTCTATCAACCAACAATTCAAGACTGATTCTGTACACGTTCTATCAACCAACAATTCAAGACTGATTCTGTACACGTTCTATCAACCAACAATTCAAGACTGATTCTGTACACGTTCTATCAACCAACAATTCAAGACTGATTTTGTACACGTTCTATCAACCAACAATTCAAGACTGATTTTGTACATGTTCTATCAACCAACAATTCAAGACTGATTCTGTACACGTTCTATCAACCAACAATTCAAGACTGATTCTGTACACGTTCTATCAACCAACAATTCAAGACTGATTCTGTACACGTTCTATCAACCAACAATTCAAGACTGATTCTGTACACGTTCTATCAACCAACGATTCAAGACTGATTCTGTACACGTTCTATCAACCAACAATTCAAGACTGATTCTGTACACGTTCTATCAACCAACAATTCAAGACTGATTCTGTACACGTTCTATCAACCAACAATTCAAGACTGATTCTGTACACGTTCTATCAACCAACAATTCAAGACTGATTCTGTACACGTTCTATCAACCAACAATTCAAGACTGATTCTGTACACGTTCTATCAACCAACAATTCAAGACTGATTCTGTACACGTTCTATCAACCAACAATTCAAGACTGATTCTGTACACGTTCTATCAACCAACAATTCAAGACTGATTCTGTACACGTTCTATCAACCAACAATTCAAAAACTGATTTTGTACATGTTCTATCAACCAACAGTTCAAGACTGATTCTGTACACGTTCTATCAACCAACAATTCAAGACTGATTTTGTACATGTTCTATCAACCAACAGTTCAAGACTGATTCTGTACATGTTCTATCAACCAACAATTCAAGACTGATTTTGTACATGTTCTATCAACCAACAGTTCAAGACTGATTCTGTACACGTTCTATCAACCAACAATTCAAGACTGATTTTGTACATGTTCTATCAACCAACAATTCAAGACTGATTCTGTACACGTTCTATCAACCAACAATTCAAGACTGATTTTGTACATGTTCCATCAACCAACAATTCAAGACTGATTCTGTACACGTTCTATCAACCAACAATTCAAGACTGATTTTGTACATGTTCTATCAACCAACAATTCAAGACTGATTTTGTACACGTTCTATCAACCAACAGTTCAAGACTGATTCTGTACACGTTCTATCAACCAACAATTCAAGACTGATTCTGTACACGTTCTATCAACCAACAATTCAAGACTGATTTTGTACATGTTCTATCAACCAACAACTCAAGACTGATTTTGTAGACGTTCTATCAACCAACAGTTCAAGACTGATTTTGTACATGTTCTATCAACCAACGATTCAAGACTGATTTTGTAGACGTTCTATCAACCAACAATTCAAATAAGACTAATTTTGTACACGTTCTATCAACCAACAATTCAAGACTGATTTTGTTCACGTTCTATCAACCAACAATTCAAGACTGATTTTGTACACGTTCTATCAATCAACAATTCAAGGCTGATTTTGTACACGTTCTATCAACCAACAATTCAAGACTGATTTCATACACGTTCTATCAACCAACAGTTCAAGACTGATTTTGTACATGTTCTATCAACCAACAATTCAAGACTGATTCTGTACACTTTCTATCAACCAACAATTCAAGACTGATTTTGTACACGTTCCATCAACCAACAATTCAAAACTGATTTTGTACACGTTCTATCAACCAACAATTCAAAAACTGATTTTGTACACGTTTTTTCAACAAACAATTCAAGACTGATTTAGTAAATGTTCTAGCAATCAATAATTCAAGACTGATTTTGTACACGTTCTATCAACCAACAATTCAAGACTGATTCTGTACACATTCTATTAAGTTTTTCAGACACAGACCTTAACAGAATTGGTTCACTTCGATCAAGAGAGGAGGAGGAGGAGGAGGAGGGGGGGTGTCTTTAGCAGCCCAAAAGTTGTTCATCTGGGTGGGGGAAGAGAAAACGGAAAGTTGTGAGGAAAACCTGCAGGCAGAGACCTTGAGGAAGTGGAGCTTCATCTTGGCGGCGTAGTGGAGAGCCCCCAGCACCGTGCGGTGACTGATGCAGGCCTCCAGGAACTGGACACACAGGTGCTCCAGCCGGTTCATGTGGAACTGACACACACCAACAGCACCATGACTGGTTTACAGGGTACACTCATTCACATCCCAATAGTGCCTTGTGTTCATAATAGGAGCACACGCATCAAACGAACGACATTTAAACATTGTGGAGTCTTTCATTCAACAGGACTTTGGGTTATACAGCATACTTCTTCACATCCGAATGCACAGTATGTTGTGTTCATTACTGAAGCCTACACATTAAACAGAAGACGTTCATTCTGGTGTGAAGCATTTCAGTCTACAGCACAACGTCAGTCACACGGTTTACACCGAGGGTGGGAAAGGGTGGGAAGGGAAAGATGTTCTATCTTTTTCATCAATTACAATCCTATCATACAAATGTTCTGGACTTTCTGCCTTTACTGAAATCGCAAATGGTAATTATCATAAAACAACCTACTCTGACCTGATTGATTCACTACAGTGACCTACTTTGGCCTTCTGATTGATTCACTACAGTGACCTACTTTGGCCTTCTGATTGATGCACTATGATGACCTACTTTGGCCTTCTGATTGATTCACTACAGTGACCTACTTTGGCCTTCTGATTGATTCACTACAATGACCTACTTTGGCCTTCTGATTGATGCACTACGATGACCTACTTTGGCCTTCTGATTGATTCACTACAGTGACCTACTTTGGCCTTCTGATTGATTCACTACAGCGACCTACTTTGGCCTTCTGACTGAAGCACTACAGTGACCTACTTTGGCCTTCTGATTGATGCACTGCAATGACCTACACTGGCCTTCTGATTGATTCACTACAATGACCTACATTGGCCTTCTGATTGATTCACTACAATGACCTACATTGGCCTTCTGATTGATTCACTACAATGACCTACTTTGGCCTTCTGATTGATTCACTACAATGACCTACATTGGCCTTCTGATTGATTCACTACAATGACCTACATTGGCCTTCAGATTGATGCACTACAATGACCTACATTGGCCTTCTGACTGAAGCACTACAATGACCTACATTGGCCTTCAGATTGATGCACTACAATGACCTACTTTGGCCTTCAGATTGATGCACTACAATGACCTACTTTGGCCTTCTGACTGAAGCACTACAATGACCTACATTGGCCTTCTGATTGATTCACTACAATGACCTACATTGGCCTTCTGATTGATTCACTACAATGACCTACACTGGCCTTCTGATTGATTCACTACAATGACCTACATTGGCCTTCTGATTGATTCACTACAATGACATACTTTGGCCTTCTGACTGATTCACTACAATGACATACTTTGGCCTTCTGACTGATTCACTACAATGACATACTTTGGCCTTCTGATTGATTCACTACAATGACCTACATTGGCCTTCTGATTGATTCACTACAATGACCTACATTGGCCTTCTGATTGATTCACTACAATGACCTACTTTGGCCTTCTGATTGATTCACTACAATGACCTACTTTGGCCTTCTGATTGATTCACTACAATGACCTACTTTGGCCTTCTGATTGATGCACTACAATGACCTACTTTGGCCTTCTGATTGATGCACTACAATGACCTACTTTGGCCTTCTGATTGATGCACTACAATGACCTACTTTGGCCTTCTGATTGATGCACTACAATGACCTACTTTGGCCTTCTGATTGATGCACTACAATGACCTACTTTGGCCTTCTGATTGATGCACTACAATGACCTACTTTGGCCTTCTGATTGATGCACTACAATGACCTACTTTGGCCTTCTGATTGATGCACTACAATGACCTACTTTGGCCTTCTGATTGATGCACTACAATGACATACTTTGGCCTTCTGATTGATGCACTACAATGACCTACTTTGGCCTTCTGATTGATGCACTACAATGACATACTTTGGCCTTCTGATTGATGCACTACAATGACATACTTTGGCCTTCTGATTGATTCACTACAATGACCTACTTTGGCCTTCTGATTGATGCACTACAATGACATACTTTGGCCTTCTGATTGATGCACTACAATGACCTACTTTGGCCTGATTGATGCACTACAATGACATACTTTGGCCTTCTGATTGATGCACTACAATGACATACTTTGGCCTTCTGATTGATTCACTACAATGACATACTTTGGCCTTCTGATTGATGCACTACAATGACCTACTTTGGCCTTCTGATTGATGCACTACAATGACCTACTTTGGCCTTCTGATTGATGCACTACAATGACCAACTTTGGCCTTCTGATTGATGCACTACAATGACCTACTTTGGCCTTCTGATTGATGCACTACAATGACATACTTTGGCCTTCTGATTGATTCACTACAATGACATACTTTGGCCTTCTGACTGAAACACTCTCACTGCACTGCTCACTTGCTTTCAGGATACAGCCTGGGATCAGACAGACATGCTACAGTGCCCTCTGTGCAGACATGCCTACCCCAAAATTTGCTCATCAGGAACAAATGTCTCAGAAATCAGGAACACAGGATTTTTGTCCGGAACAGACAGTTCAAGTGCGTCTGCCTGTTAAGACTGTAATACACATACAATAAATGAACACACAAATTCAATTCAATTCATGTTGCTTATAGTCCAGCCAACTACGAAGAGCCATATCAGGGCTGGATGAAGAACTCAAAGTGAAAAATCCTGATGTTTTCAGGCATTTGCCCACTTCCTTGGCTTTGCTCTCATACTCGGCATGTTTTTTCGATTCGATGTGCCGACGGCAGTCGTCCTTTCCACCATGAGCGACGGAAAAGTCACACTTGCACACAGAGCAAAATCCGAATGTTTGCCCCTTCTGTCCAGGTCTTAAACAGGGCCACTTCTCGAATAATCCGTTTTGAAAGCCTGCATTCGTCGTGGTTTTTTCACATCCCGTGGTGGAGTTTCAGAACGATCTTCAGACGAACCACACTGATCGCTTTGCTTCCTCTTGCTGGCCATTTTGAAACTTGAATGCCTGCACCTAGATCTACTAGGCCTAGGCCTAGGCCAGCCAGCGAGCTTGAAGGGAAGTGAAGTGAAGTGGGTCAACCAATCAGAAAACTTGGTTTACAAAGCGTTTCCCATTGCGCATGCTCGAACTCACACTTGGTGAAGGCAAGCCAAAATTCCCCCCCCCCCCCCCCCCCCCCCCCCCCCACGAAATTTTCCACGGCGATTTTTTTTCTCCGGAGCATACTTTCGATAACCGTACTTTCCGGACTAAGGGGATATTTTTACTTAGATCCGGATCAAATACGGCTGCTCAGGAACGGTAGGCAACTCTGTCTGTGTCATCAGAACATGTTAGCAACACCCTTTGTGTCATCAGAACGTGTTAGCAACACCCTTTGTGTCACCAGAACATGTTAGCAACATCCTCTGTGTCATCAGAACGTGTTAGCAACACCCTTTGTGTCATCAGAACGTGTTAGCAACGCCCTCTGTGTCATCAGAACGTGTTAGCAATATCCCCTTGTGTCATCAGAACGTGTTAGCAATATCCATTGTGTCATCAGAACATGTTAGCAACACCCTTTGTGTCATCAGAACATGTTAGCAACATCCTCTGTGTCATCAGAACGTGTTAGCAATACCCTTGTGTTCATCAAACGTGTTAGCAATGCCCTCTGTGTCATCAGAACTGTTAGCAATGCCCTCTGTGTCATCAGAACTGGTTAGCAATCCCTCTGTGTCATCAGAACATGTTAGCAACACCCTCTGTGTCATCAGAACATGTTAGCAACTCCTCTGTGTCATCAGAACGATGTTAGCAATGCCCTCTGTGTCATCAGAACGTGTTAGCAATGCCCTCTGTGTCATCAGAACTGTTAGCAACCCTCTGTGTCATCAGAACTGTTAGCAACCCTTGTGTCATCAGAACTGTTAGCAATATCCATTGTGTCATCAGAACATGTTAGCAACTCCTTTTGTGTCATCAGAACATGTTAGCAATATCCATTGTGTCATCAGAACGTGTTAGCAACGCCCTCTGTGTCATCAGAACGTGTTAGCAACCCTCTGTGTCATCAGAACGTGTTAGCAATACCCTTTGTGTCATCAGAACGTGTTAGCAATACCCTTTGTGTCATCAGAACATGTTAGCAATACCCTTTGTGTCATCAGCACGTGTTAGCAACACCCTTTGTGTCATCAAAACGTGTTAGCAACACCCTTTGTGTCATCAAAACGTGTTAGCAATGCCCTCTGTGTCATCAGAACGTGTTAGCAACACCCTTAAGTGTCCAGACACAGTCATCAAGAGGCCAATCATCAAATGTTCGGTCCTCCCCTGGGACGCTCACTCACACTGTCACCATGCCAAAGCAATGACTGTTGTCAGTATGGCCGGCTTAGTGGATGTTACCCTGAATTTGCTGGATCAGAGCAGGCCACATGTTCAGGTTAATGTCTACTAAGCCGGCCCTACTGACAATAGCAACTGCTTTAGCGTGGTGATAGTGTGAGCGAAATGTCCTGGAGAATTCATCATGTCATGCAGTGTTGGTTCTGCTTTAGCGTGGTGATAGTGTGAGCGAAATGTTCTGGAGGATTCATCATGTAATGTAGTGTTGGTTCTGCTTTAGCGTGGTGATAGTGTGAGCGAAATGTCCTGGAGGATTCATCATGTAATGTAGTGTCCATTCTGCTTTAGCGTGGTGATAATGTGAGCGAAATGTCCTGGAGGATTCATCATGTCATGTAGTGTCCATTCTGCTTTAGCGTGGTGATAGTGTGAGCAAAATGTCCTGGAAGATTCATCATGTAATGTAGTGTCCATTCTGCTTTAGCGTGGTGATAGTGTGAGCGAAATGTCCTGGAGGATTCATCATGTCATGTAGTGTCCATTCTGCTTTAGCGTGGTGATAGTGTGAGCAAAATGTCCTGGAGGATTCATCATATAATGTAGTGTCCATTCTGCTTTAGCGTGGTGATAGTGTGAGCAAAATGTCCTGGAGGATTCATCATGTAATGCAGTGTTGATTCTGCTTTAGCGTGGTGATAGTGTGAGCGAAATGTCCTGGAGGATTCATCATGTCATGTAGTGTCCATTCTGCTTTAGCGTGGTGATAGTGTGAGCAAAATGTCCTGGAAGATTCATCATGTCATGTAGTGTCCATTCTGCTTTAGCGTGGTGATAGTGTGAGCGAAATGTCCTGGAGGATTCATCATGTCATGCAGTGTTGGTTCTGCTTTAGCGTGGTGATAGTGTGAGCGAAATGTCCTGGAGGATTCATCATGTAATGTTGTGTTGATTCTGCTTTAGCGTGGTGATAGTGTGAGCGAAATGTCCTGGAGGATTCATCATGTCATGTAGTGTCCATTCTGCTTTAGCGTGGTGATAGTGTGAGCAAAATGTCCTGGAGGATTCATCATGTCATGTAGTGTCCATTCTGCTTTAGCGTGGTGATAGTGTGAGCGAAATGTCCTGGAGGATTCATCATGTAATGTAGTGTCCATTCTGCTTTAGCGTGGTGATAGTGTGAGCGAAATGTCCTGGAGGATTCATCATGTCATGTAGTGAGCATTCTGCTTTAGCGTGGTGATAGTGTGAGCAAAATGTCCTGGAGGATTCATCATGTCATGTAGTGTCCATTCTGGGGAAGGTGAGGAGGAGGGGACCCCTTGACAACCTGAGAGTTACTGCTCACTGTCCTCAAAGCTAGAGTTCTGGAGAAGGAGAGGAGGAGGGGACCCCATGACAACCTGAGAGTTACCGCTCATTGTCCTCAAAGCTAGGGTTCTGGAGAAGGAGAGGAGGACGGGGACCCCTTGACAACCTGATAGTTACCGCTCACTGTCCTCAAAGCTAGGGTTCTGGAGAAGGAGAGGAGGAGGGGGACCCCATGACAACCTGATAGTCACTGCTCATTGTCCTGCTCATTGTCCTCAAAGCTAGGGTTCTGGAGAAGGAGAGGAGGACAGGGACCCCTTGACAACCTGATAGTTACCGCTCACTGTCCTCAAAGCTAGGGTTCTGGAGAAGGAGAGGAGGAGGGGGACCCCATGACAACCTGATAGTTACCGCTCACTGTCCTCAAAGCTAGGGTTCTGGAGAAGGAGAGGAGGAGGGGGACCCCATGACAACCTGATAGTCACTGCTCAATGTCCTGCTCATTGTCCTCAAAGCTAGGGCTGTGATGGGTAAGTCTGAGTGTGGCTATGTATGAAATGGCCACAAGGAATGGTGCGGGAGTCATGCAAGATGGAACAGCCAAAGGAAAACAAAATGCAGGACCCAGTTCTACCGATCTGAATCCATGGTACACGTCACAAAAATCCACAAACATGTTTCAGGGTTTCCACAGAGGAAGCACCATTTATTGCTGAAATTCTAGGGCAGTTCAGTGGGCATTGCTCCCTCCCTCTCCCCCAGGGAAAACTGTTCAAACCTACTTTCAAAATGGCACAATACCGGGCAAATCTGAACATCCACTAAGACTGCTCAACTGATTCAGGCACAGACACACAGACTGGTACACAGAGAGTAAAATAGAAACAAAATGAAAGACAGAGATAGACAGACACAAAGATAGAAAGAGAGGGAAAAAGAAACAGATACAGAGACATACAGAGAGAGATAGACCGATAACTTGACAGACAGACACAGACATAAACAGACTGACAGACAGTGAGAGAGAGATAGGCACAGACAGCAACCCTGCATTTCCACACAGGTATGCCTACCTGTAGGGACAGCTGATAGACGTCCATCATGATTAGTATCACCTCATTGCTGTTGGGTTCTTCACCTGAGCAGACCAGACACTTGTCAACAGCCTATAACAACATCAACACCACAGCAAAACAACACACTTGTCAGCTGTTTCACACATCATTGACAAACCAAAAAAGATCACACTTGTAAACAAGTTCACACAACGTCAAGAACACAGCAAAGCAACACAGACACAGAATGTACTTGTCAACAACCTTAAGTAACACGAACAACGCAGCAAAGCAACATAGAATGCACCTGTCAACTACCTAACACAAGTTCAACATCATAGTAGAGTATCTAGCAACACACTTGTCAACAGCCTAACACAACACCAACATCATAGTATAGCAACAAGCCATATGCTAGTCAACAACTGAATACAAAATGGAACAACACAGCAAAACAAGATACACCATTATCAATAATGTAACAGCACTTTGGCTACAAAGCAACAAACTGTACACTTGTCTACAACTATATCTAAAACAAAATCGGAAATGAAATGAGGCAGGGAACAGTAAATGATAAACAGTAAACAAGTGGGGTATTTTTTGCTCCATAAGAAAACCTAACACAGAGTAACTTTTATTCAAGACTGGCACAGCCTTTTAAACTTGAATAAAGTCAGACAAATACATAGACGAACAATCTAATAGTGGGGGGAAAAACAAGCGCAGGCCAACAACTGAACTGTCTTCATAGTAATAACTTGGCAAAGATTTGGACTTAAGGGGGGGGGGGGGGGGGGGGGGGGAGTTTGAAGATGGAGAAACTGGGAACATGAAATTAAGAAAATATGTTACAGATATGAAAACTCTTCACTAGCTGCATAAGGGAACCATCGCAATCCCTTTTGAAGGCAGATATATTTTACTGTTTATAATCTAAAACAGTCAACAAAAAACATGAAATGGCACACTCACCCCCAACCTGATGCAACATAGTTTAAACACAGCACATTCTTCACCTTGAAAACAGGTAAAACCAGTCCAACACAATGACATATTTTACGGAAGACTTTTAGACAAAGATTCAAAAAACGGCAAGAAAATGACCACACAGGTGGCCGCTATGGCCACTCCCGTCATCTGTAACAGCTGAAGTGTCCCAAACACATAATTGCCAACGTCCACTAAACATTATTTGGGCTTTCTTCTGCAACACTTTAACATCTTATTGAAAAACGACACCACCATACCCTCCCCACCCCCACCATACTCTCCCCACCCCCCCTGCCTCATATCTTTAAACAAGACCTTGAAATTCTGGATTCTTTTCTCCATTGAATTTGGAATTTCTTGAATACTTTCTAAATCATGGGAATTCTAGGAACATTGATGAGGATAGGCAGCTACGAGAATGTCCCCACATGCGGCTAATCTTCTGGTGAAAAAACCAGCCGCTGTCTTCTGCTCACCTTTCTTGGTGGGATGGATCCTGTCGGTGTAGATGTAGGACAACACCATTTCAAAGGCACTGGGGTTGGTGTCTGGTAAATTCACCACCAGACCTCCACTCTCATTCAGGTCACCCTGTACAGGTCACACGTCTATAGCCAGTCCACTCTCATTCAGGTCACCCTGTACAGGTCACACGTCTATAGCCAGTCCACTCTCATTCAGGTCACCCTGTACAGGTCACACGTCTATAGCCAATCCACTCTCATTCAGGTCACCCTGTACAGGTCAAGTCACACGTCTATAGCCAGTCCACTCTCATTCAGGTCACCCTGTACAGGTCAAGTCACACTTCTATAGCCAGTCCACTCTCATTCAGATCACCTTGTACGAGTCAAGTCACACGTCTATAGCCAATCTGACCACAGAGGCCATTTCACGACTGAAAGCAAGTTACACCGACATTAAAAAAAAGTAAAAACCCAACACAAAAATCACTTCCAGAAAAAAAGAACTTTTGTTTTCAGAGATCACATAAGTCGGCACACTGAAGAGCACACTGACCTGTGTCCTACACATAAGGCGGCACATCTATGAGCCCTGTCCAAGGTACTAACCACACTGACCTGTGTCCTGGCTTTCCTGATCTTGTCCCTCAACCAGGGCGAGCGTGCCGCCACCAAAGCAATATGTGCACAGATCTTGGTCTCCTCCTGTACACACACACACACACAGACACACACACACACATGCATGCACACAAGCGCGTACACACACACACACACACACACACACACACACATGTATACACACATACACATGTGCACACACACACATGCGCACACACACACACACAGAACTCAAACTCATATAAACATGCACACACACACACAAACACATACACAGCAAACTCATATAAACACGCACACACACACACACAAACACACACATTTACGCTTTTTTATGCTGTTTCCATTCCTAGGCTGATTCCACCAAAATGAAAACACGCCTTTACATGTACTTGTGTGTACAATCACTCATCCTTGTCTCTTACATGTACTTGCGTGTACAATCACTCATCCTTGTCTCTGTCTGTAAGTGTGTAAGTAGCCTGTGCGCAACTAGGCGAGAGGTATGAGTCCTGTGTGTTCGTGTCTCAGTGTGAGGGTGCATTCAGAGGTGTAGTTAGTGGGTTTATGTGTCAGCAACCGCACTGTTTCTGTTTCAGTTTTATTACAGTCCAGCCGACTGTGCACAATCCTTTAGGGCTCCGACAACTGCGCGCGCACACACACACACACACATGCATGCACACACACACTCACACACACACTCACACACACAAGCACACACACACACACATGCATGCACACACACTCACACACACAAGCACACACACTCACACACACACAAGCACACACAACACACACACACACACACACACACACACCACACACACACACACACACACACATTCACACAACACACACACACACGCACACACACACTCACACACACACACACTCATATCATACACAATACCACCCAAGAGCGCTTACAGGTCCGACAATGAAGTCGACATCACAGAACTGTTTGCTGTCCAGCAGACGTCCATAATCCTCATGAAGTGTGCAGCGGGGGTAGCTGGAGAACTGAAACCATCACAACCCCATAGGGTCACAAATCACGCCTAAAATCACCACACATGACCACCACAATTGTTCAGTGAACTAGGCATGCTGTTCACATCTCGGCTACTGATCCCCCAGTATCACTCGTCCCTCACTGTTCACCAGTGAGTTGCCAGTTCACTGGTACAGGCGAAATTACAGAGAGGGCAGCTTCCTACACCTGTGCCCAGCGGAAAGTACCAGTAAGACAGCATCTTTGGTTCTAAAAGTGTCACACGACACACTGTGAGTGTGTGCATGTGCGTGTGTGTGTGTGTGTGTGGGTGTGTCGTGTGTGTGTGTGTGTGTGTGTGTGTGCGGGCACGCACGTGCCCGTGCATGCATGCGTGCGCATGCTTGCGCGCACCCACGTGTGTGTATGTGTGTGTTACGTGCGTGCGTGCATGAGAGCGTGCATGCATGTGTGCGCGCATGCGTGTGTGTATGTCTGAGAGTGTGTACATGTGTGAGTGTATGAGTGTCTCTGTGCACACCCTCCTGTCTCTCTCTCTCTTGCACACACACACCTGCTTCACACACAAACCACCCAAGGCCCACCTGGAACCTGTAGATCTCCCCACTCCTGACGTTGTTGTCCACGGTGCCCCCAAAGATGTACATGGCGTCCCAACCACCGCCGCCGCATGGAACAACCGTCCCAGTGGTACCTGTACATGACGACTCACATACTGACACACTTTTATTTTCATCTTGATCTTTCATTGTGCGAAAATAGCTCACGATGTATCACATACTGACAACCTTCATTTTCACATTAACTTTCACAATGGATAGCAATGCAAAAGGCACATAACATTTCACATACTGATATCCGTAGAGTTTCCAGCAGAATGAAAAGGTAAGGGACCTAGGGGACTTTCTGGGTACATTTTTGAAGACTCACTCATGACTGTCGTGTAGACGTGAAAAATCACATGCGCGTGAGAAAAGGCGTTCATACTGATCCGCATGTTCTCCATCCGTGAGGCTGCTTGGGGGCTAGACAATTTTTTTTTCTGTGCATCCAATAAACAGATCATGAACGGTGCATGAAGAGCATCATCATTTAATGCGTGAACTGCTGGCAGATGAAAATAATGTGTGGAGTATCTGAAAATGACACCTGAGAGGTACAATCATTTGCTGGAGCTGTGTGCTGCACATCTGGAGAAAAAATAAAACAGACCAATTCTTACTAACCGATTTCACCCAATGAACAACTGGTTTCGAGGATACCAACGAAATGAAAAATCTGCACGCACGCGCAAAATCGTGTCAGTATGAACGCCCAGAGCGCTGCCAGTGATAAAAAGGAAGGGTCTGCCTCATCTGCACGATTGTTTTCTGTCCCTGCGCGCATTTAACTGTGGCAAGCACGCACGACTTTTTTTTGTGCGTGAGTGGTCGTGCGTGCGTGTCTGTGGCGGTATGACCACCTTCCACTCTGTGAGTGAACATGAAGAAGGGAGTGCCGCATCTGCACGATTTGTGTCTGTCCGCACGACTGATGTGCATGCCAGTGTGAACGTAGTCTAAAGGTCATACTACACTGCAATGCCAGAAACACTGGTCACACCTTTATTTTCCTCTCATCATTCATTGTGGACAGCCTAGCGAAAAGCTCATGAAATCTCACATACAGATACGTCTATATTTTCATATTTCTCCTTTATTGATAATGGAGCACACTGCACATGGCATCTCAGATGTCCATACATCTTTATTTTCATGTTTGTCTTTCACTGTTGAAAATTTCGCAAAATGAACATGGCATCTCAGATACTCATTTATCCTTAGTTTCATCATTATCTTTTACTATTGATAATGTAGCATATGGCACCTGATGTCTCAGATACCCATACATCTTCTTTTTCATCATTATCTTCCATTGCTGACAGCAAAGCCAGTCACACACAGCCCACATCAGAGAGTCAACCAAGTCAGAAAAAAAAAACACACAGTCAACAACAACAACAAAATTGTGTCAAGCTGAAAATGAATCAAACAAAAAATACGCATTACTCCAGACAATCAGCCAGCTGGACTCCCAACACAATTCAGCACAAAAACTGCAGAAAACAGTTGCATCATTCAGAGCATACGTTGACAAACAAAAGTTAAACTGAACAAGTCATTGCATAAAACTGCCCAAAACAACCGTAGTATGTGATTCGCTGCACTCGCTACCAAAACAGTTGAACAATGTAATTCAGTGAATAAATAGAGAAAAAAAAGTTGTACTGTATAGTCAAACGCAAACAACGGAAAAAAACAAAAAAAATGAATTCTTTAGTTCAATGCATACAACCCAAAGAAAAAGAAAATGAAAGAAAGAAAAAAAATCAAAGAGACAGTGTGTAACCGAGAGCAGTCTCGGTCGGCTGGGCGACTGACCTGACTGTCGAAGGACGGCTGAACGATGGACCACGTCTGGGAGTCCAGGTCAAAGCTGCAAACCAACACAGCACATCATGTTTTTTATTTCAGTGAGTCCAGGTCAAAGCTACAAACCAACACAGCACATCATGTTTTTTATTTCAGAGTCCAGGTCAAAGCTACAAACCAACACAGCACATCATCTTTTTTATTTCAGAGAGTCCAGGTCAAAGCTGCAAACCAACACAGCACATCATGTTTTTTATTTCAGAGAGTACAGGTCAAAGCTGCAAACCAACACAGCACATCATGTTTTTTATTTCAGAGAGTACAGGTCAAAGCTGCAAACCAACACAGCACATCATGTTTTTTATTTCAGAGAGTACAGGTCAAAGCTGCAAACCAACACAGCACATAATGCACACACACACACACACACACACACACACACACACACACACACACACACACATACACACACACACACACACACACACTCACTCACTCTCTCTCTTTTTCTGCGTGCGTGCGTGCGTGTGAATCTGTTCACTATGGCTAACTATGATGAGACTTGAGGGCGCAACTTCAAACTTAACAAGACCAACTTTGTAACTAACCAGTTCCACAGGTTATACTAACCGTATTATAAATCTGTGGAATCACCATTCCTCTGACACCATTAACGCATCATCAGTAAACGCCTTCAATAATCAATTTAACAAAACTTTTGAGGACCATGTATTTTCCATTGATTTAAATCTTTACTGAGACTGTGATAAATGCAATATACACTGCCTGATTAAACCATGGGACAGTTCACTATATAGTGATCCAAAAGCATTTTAATGGACACTAATACGAGAGCAAAAGGCTTTTAGCCTATAGCCAAATATTTCTGTGATTCTGTGATAATGTTGTTGTTTTTTAGTCAGTCTAAGACCCAAATAAGTGAAAGTGAAGCACCAAAGAGTCCAGGTCGAAACTGCAAACCAAACACAGCACTTGTTTTTTCAGTCAAAGACCCAGAGAAGTGAAAGGGAAGCACCATTGTTGGGGGGGCACAGCTAATTCTGGGCTTGTTCAAAACTTTCTGTGTGCTCGGTGCTGGCATGTGTGTTAGGTGATTTGGTGTCATAAGCAGCATTGGTTTGGAGTTAGGGGTGTGTAATCAATTTCATCATGACACAGAGAGTTACCCTACTTGTCTATTATTCACAGTTTACTATTCCATGCCTCATTTACGGTTTCCTTTCAAAACTTTCAGGGTAAAAAGTTTGCCCCACTGACTACACACATTCTAAAATGTATTCAAATCATACTGAAGGGGATGGGAGAGGCTTAAGAGTGCTCATGCATGTACACACAAACTTCAATTTTTAGGAACAAAAGAGGGGACCTAGCAGGCCTAAGGTGTCTGACTCCAGTCCCAGGATCTAAGGCATGATTCCACCTTGATAACCAGGTGAGCAGAACTTGTTGTCTTGGAAGTTCACACCTGTGCCACACTAATGACACAATGACACAACTCTCAGACAACCACCCACCTTGATAACCAGGTGAGCAGAACCTGTTGTCTTTGGAGTCCACACCTGTGCAACACTAATGACACAACTCTCAGACAACCACCCACCAGTGCAGCTCGTTGGGCAACGTCTGACCAGTGGCACCTCCAAACACGTACAGGTGCCGGTCGAAGGCCACCATCGTGTGCCCGTAACGTTTCTCTGGAGGGGGAGGTGCCCCCGCAGAATGTGTTCTGTGGAGATTCTGGTCCACCTGGTGAAAGCACGGGAAGACTGAATCATGCATGTTAGTTCACAGCTGAGCCATTATTCAAATGACTATGTCAATGAGGTCAGTACCTTTCTTTCCATCACAATGTCAAAGGTGTACCTATAACTTGTCCAGCCCTTTATTTTTTTGTTGTTGTCTTCCCCTGGGTCTTTTCATACAATCTATCAGAGATGCTACACACAACGCATCACAAACTCTGAAACACCAGTCATGGCAACTCGATGACAATGGCTTTGAAATCTGGCACTGAGCACTGATCCCTCAGTGGCATCTCTGAGGACTGTTAATTTGTGCAGGGTGTAGCATTTCCTTCACCATTGTGTCCATTCTTTCAGCTTCTTCCCCTTCATTCTTTTTCATGTGCTGTTCCATCGTCCATGCCCTCTGTGTGGCACTACTCCCACTCATTCCAGCCACCTTGTGCACAGCCACATTCCCCTTCATCCCCTTGCAGCCCTAACAATGGTAACCTGCTGGGAGCCACCAGATTTCAGGCTACTCCTTAACTTCGGTGAAACGTGGAAATGATTCAGCCAGGACCAATCAAAAATTTTGAGAGATTTTCAAGCAACTTTGCTCTGAATTTAAGAACTTTGAATTCCAAATTTCAGAAGATGTTCTCTCATTATTAAGCTGGTTTTGGGTGAAGCAAGGCTGAATGCCATGAAGGAGTTTACTATGCTTCATTTAACTGCGCATGCACGTGCACACACACACACACACACACACACACACACACACACACACACACACACACACACACACATTCTGACTCTGCACAACAGAATAACATTCCAAGTAATGTACTTAGCAGTAGGCAAGAGCAGTTCATGCTGACATATTTTTCAAAATAAAACCAGATTTGGGGGGGATGTGAGGGGGGGGGGGGGGGGTAGTCACATACGATGCAGGAAAAGGTAGGAAGTGTCTATCTTCTGCACCTACGTTTGAAAACACACGTCACACTTTCTTTATTCCTCTCCTCTATAAACACAAATATGATCCCACCAACAACACAGTTAGATAAGAAGCATGACAAATCACTGACTGGTTTTGCTGAAAGTTGAACTGGAAGAGGTTGTTGGTGATCTTGGCGCCGCTCTGACCAGAGAACACATACATGCAGTCCCGAGCCACCGCTAGAGCAAAGTTACAGCATGTCGGGGGAATATCGCCACTCTGATTGACCTGAGAAGAGAAAAAAAAAAAAAGAATAACACCATTATCATATAGCATGTGCTTTCAAAGGTGTTACTATGTCCACTCTGAAACAAATGAAGATGATATAATTTCATGAATATCATACAATCATAGACTGTGCTCACACACACACACACACACACACACACACACACACACACACAAATACATACACTTAAACCACACATACACACACTAGTTGAATTAAACCAATTGAAAATCAATTCAACCTTCATACACACACATGGGTGCATGTTCATGCGTATATAAATCTTCGAAGGCGTGCGCACACACGCACGCGCACACACACACACACACACACACACACACACACATGCATACACACACATTCACACACACACACAAATTTGGACTTGTATTACGCACATATGCATTCAAACACAAGACAATATGTTTGTTTTTATTCCCCAAACAACTCACCTCTTCCCAATACCTGTTTTCCCCAATCCTCTATTCCCCAAACAACTCACCTCTTCCCAATACCTATTCTCCCCAATCAGCGATATGGTCCACATGTCATTCAGTCGAGCGTTGCCATCATAGCCAGCAAAGATCCACAGCTTCCCATCATACACTGCAGCCCCATGAGCGGCCCTGGCCACGGGCGTTCGAACAGTGCGGCCCACCATTCGACAGAAAGTGTTCCCTTTGGGCTGGCAGCCCTCTCGCATGTCATCCCTGTGATGGAGATACAGGGCTTTGTTTGGGTTGTGGGACAGGGTGTGTGTGTGTGTGTGTGTGTGTGTGTGTGTGTGTGTGTGTTGTGTGTGTTGTGTGTGTGGTGTGTGGTGTGTGGTGTGGTGTGTGGTGTGGTGGTGTGTGTGGTGTGTGGTGTGGTGGTGTGTGGTGTGGTGTGGTGTGGTGGTGTGGTGTGTGTTGTGGTGTGTGTTGTGGTGTGTGTTGTGTTGTGTGTTGTGTTGTGTGTTGTGTTGTGTTGTGTGTGTGTTGTGTGTGTTGTGTGTGTTGTGTTGTGTTGTGTGTGTGTTGTGTGTGTGTGTGTGTGTGTGTGTGTGTGTGTGTGTGTGTGTGTGTGTGTGTGTGTGATGGAGAAAAAAGATAGGGAGAGAGAGAGTGAGAGACAGAGAGAGAGAATGTGTACGAGTGTGTGTGTGTGTGTGTGTGTGTGTGTGTGTGTGTGTGTGTGTGTGTGTGTGTGTGTGTGTGTGTGTGTGTGTGTGTGCGTTTGTGTATGTGTGTGTGTGTGTGCATGTGTGTGTGTGTGTGTGCGTGCATGGAAGAGAGTATGCATGTGTAGGGGGAAGAAGGTGCATGTGTAGGCTTGCACATGTGTATGCATGTGTACATGGACAGCAGGTAAAGGCATTGCCCAACTGAACTGATAGTCTGACCAAAAAAGAAACCATACTTCTTCTAAGTATCTGTATACTACAGAAGATACTCCATTTTCATGTTACATATGAAATTAACAAAGGAGATGAAGCATGGGCAAAAAAAAAAAAAACCAGGAAAGAAGACTCTGACAGAAGCAGACACATGTTGCATATCGTCATCTCTCCTCACCTGCCCTCAAACTTCCACTCCACCCACTGGCCTGTGTTGAACTTGTACTCAAACAGGTCGTTCTTGTTGGTCAGGTTGCAGTTGGAGTGGATGTCCCCCGTGTACCCCCCTGCACACAGTCACACTGTCAGTCATGACCAGTTTTGTTGCAGGGGGTCCACGCCCATGCCAGGACTGAGTTTGGACCAAATCCTTTGGAGTTCACAGGTTCACAGGGACTGCTACTGGATGGACTGGAGGGAGGCTAGGCAGGCTCCTGCCACAATGGAGAGGAACTGACACTGGCTGCGCAGTTCAGCCGTTATTGTCCTCAGCATGAGGTTTAGCAGGACGTGCTTTGCGTACAGTGGATCTGAGCAAACACCCAGGAACTGCACATGCTGAATCAGACCAAGCACCGAGGAACTGCCTGTATATTCACATACACTCAAAATCAATAAAACCTTTCAGCAGCTGGTGCCACACCACATTGTCTGTGCTGGAGATTCAAATGACTATCTGACTGAAACAGACATGTCAAATAAAAACTGAACATAAAAGCTCCTCAATCGCCATAGGGTCAATTATTCTGACCAAATTTTCACCTCCATGAGGCTTCCTCAGGGTCTGTAACAAACACATGCAACTAGTTTTGCACCAGCATTACTTTGAACCCATTCATGAGTATAACAAAAGACCCCTCACGCACACATCATTATATATAGTTATAGGTGTGCTGTAACTGCTGTGCTGTGCAAGTGTCCATTAGACCACTAGAGACAACAACGAGATGGTGAGTTGGTGGGGTCCATCCCCTCTTCAGTGACTACCATGTCATGAAGATCCTCACAGCAGTTGTTGGACGGACGTTGGTGGCGCCTTCAATGAGGAGAGCTCACTCAGCCTGGCTCCGCATCTAAACAATTATTGTGGTCAGTAGGGGGCTTTGTTGGTAATGTCCTGAGTATTTTGTATCAGAACAGGCACCACTGAACACCACCGAAGTGACTCGACAGCAGTGCAGTGTCTCCTCCAGTGGGTTGCCCCTTGAAGTCTTGACATTGACTGCTCCCTGTAGTTTGACAGTGCCGGGGCTTCGGCAGGCCAGGCGGGCTGTGGCTGTAGACAGAGGTGGGGGAGGGGGGGGGGGGGGGGTCAGAATGATAGACATGGGTGCAACACCACTAAAGTGGCACCGAAAGTGGGACAGCGAAAAAAAAAAAAGGAAAAACGAAAAAAAGACGCATACACACATAAGACGTTGGCATATTCACATCATGGGACAGGAAAAAATACACACAGGCTTTCACCTACAGGTGCTCAGTGAAATGAAATGACACTGACACACAGACACAGGGCAGATGCAAAGGGCAAGACAAGTGGCACAAAGAGCTGTATCCAGCCCACTCACCAAAGACAAACATGCTGCTCTCGTGGACCACAGCAGAATGGTGGTATCGAGGGGCCGGAGGCTTGCCTGTTGTGAACGCCCTGTACACATCAGAAATGCAGCTTTCACTTTCTTTATAGAACTCACTCTTTCAACAAAATATTATGTGCGTGCGCACACACACACACACACACACACACACACACACACACACACACACACACACTTACACAAATCTACTTGGCAGCTTAAAGTGTGTGTGTGTGTGTGTGTGTGTGTGTGTGTGTGTGTGTGTGTGTGTGTGTGTGTGTGTGTGTGTGTGTGTGTATGCGTGTGTGTATATGTGTGTGTGAATATATAGTAAATTGTTTTCAACTCTATCATTTATAAAGTTCTAGAATAATATGTGTGTAAACAGTTTTGTACAGCAGCTAAAGCAAACATTCCATTTTCAGTTAGATTCTCTATCATTTGCTCTTATTTGTAATATGTATTACATTCCATATTGTATCCATATACCATTATCATTAAAGGGATAAATCACATAGAAACAACCCAACTACCATACACTTGCCATCACTACATTACAGGTTTTTTTCTCACCTTCCCCATGATTTGTCCTTGACATCAAATCGCAGGAGATCGTTCAGCATATTTTTACTGAAACACATTTCAACAAGTCCTACTTTATAACACATTTCAACAAGTCCTCCTTTATAACACATTTCAACAAGTCCTCCTTTATAACACATTTCAACAAGTCCTCCTTTATAACACATTTCAACAAGTCCTCCTTTATAACACATTTCAACAAGTCCTCCTTTATAACACATTTCAACAAGTCCTCCTTTATAACACATTTCAACAAGTCCTCCTTTATAACACATTTCAACAAGTCCTCCTTTATAACACATTTCAACAAGTCCTCCTTTATAACACATTTCAACAAGTCCTCCTTTATAACACATTTCAACAAGTCCTACTTTATAACACATTTCAACAAGTCCTCCTTTATAACACATTTCAACAAGTCCTACTTTATAACACATTTCAACAAGTCCTCCTTTATAACACATTTCAACAAGTCCTCCTTTATAACACATTTCAACAAGTCCTCCTTTATAACACATTTCAACAAGTCCTACTTTATAACACATTTCAACAAGTCCTCCTTTATAACACATTTCAACAAGTCCTCCTTTATAACACATTTCAACAAGTCCTACTTTATAACACAAGAATCAGCACTCCGTTAACATACAGTTGTATTTTACTGAAACACATTTCAACAAGTCCTACTTCATAACACAAGAATCAGCACTCAGTTCTTTTAGTTCTTAAGATACAGTTGTTTAGGGAAAATTTAAAAAAAGGTTTGTACATAAAGAAAAGAAACAGAGAGACACAGACATACAGAGAGAGAGAGAGAGGAGAGAGAGAGAGAGAGAGAGAGAGAGAGAGAGAGAGAGAGAGAGAGAGATAAGATAATGTTGCTTATAGCCCAGCCGACCGCAAAGGGCCACATCAGGGCTGGAGAGAGAGAGAGAGAGAGAGACAGAGAGAGAGAGAGAAAGAGAGAGAGAGGAGAGGAACTATGAAACTGAAGTAACAAGAGGTGGGGAGAAATAAACAAGAAAGGCAAATTTTGCCCACATGGTAAAACGACAGAATGCTGACTGTTAAATTCCAAGGAGAATTACAGGCATGCTGTGATTGCATCAGGACCACAAAACGAAAAATGCCTTCTGTGTTTGTTGGCAACAGAAAATTATAAACTATTCATTGAATTATTAAGGCACACATTCATATTCATAAATACTGTGTTCATGAACACACACACACACACACACACACACACACACACACACACACACACACATAAAACCCCACAACTGGATCAATTGAGTGTTCAGATTTTAAGATTTTTAACCTGTAATCATTTAATTTTTTTGCAGCACACCACGAGAATGATCGCTGTGCCCAACTTACAATTCGGCGACCTGGGGTGAAAATATTTGTGGCAAGGGATCTGTTACTCAGGACACGTCACGAAAATGACAGCGACGGTCTTCTAAAAATAAATATGACCGAATTTCCCGAAGAATTTTTCACCAGTGGTGTCAGCGTACAGATACAGTCCTTCCTACATCATATCATACCCGTTAGCAAGGTACTAACAGTCGATTTCATTGGTTAATTTGAAGAGAAAGCAACCAACCCACTGGCGTCTTCAAGCACTGAATCAGTGCTCCTTGTTCAAAGTATGTCATTTTCGATTCAATCAAACAAAACAAAACAATGATTTTGACTTTTAAAACATTTATCACCAAGAAGATGAAAGATAGCTCTATTTCACTGTATAAAAATAAAGTCACTGTCGGATTTAGGCTTTCAAGGAAGATTAATTAAAAATGGTCAAAATCAGGTGTCCTGAGGGAATTTCAGTGCGGTGACTGCAGTGTTAACTGGACATAGAGAGTGAAACGAGGGTCTGTGTTGAGAGAGTTAAGGAAAGAAGTGGAATTTTTGCATTTTGCAAAAGTTTTTCAAGACAACTGTTTTCTTCAACTTTGAAACAAAAATCTTACAATCTTTTTCACAGAAATGTACTTATTATTATACATTGATTTTATCTTGACAGCAGATATATACTTGACTACTTTAAAAAAAAAAAAAAGTCAATCAAAAACTGGGGCATCAGAAAAAACACCACACTTGGGGGTGGGGTGGGGGAGGATGGGGTGGGAAAATGTTCATGTACCCATTTCACAACACACACACACACACACACACACACACACACACACACACACACACACACACACACATCTGTTTTATCCTCCCTATCTTCTCCTCCCTCCACACACACACACACACACACACACACACCACACACACACACACACACACACACACATCTGTTTTATCCTCCCCTATCTTCTCCTCCCTCCACACACACACACACACACACACACACACACACACACACACACACACACACACACACACACACACAAAGCAACACTTACACATGCGCCCATGCACATTCTTTATTACACACAAGAAAACTAGTTTTTCCATACAATTTACATACTCACATATATATACACACTGACATACACATTAACAGAACCACTACTGCCAAATCATTTATTGATCAATTAATATTCAGGTACACTAAACTGATATCAATTTCTTTGTTACTTTATTGAAAGTCATCTCACCCATTATCCCCCCAAAGACGTAGAGGGCTTCTTTGTATGCCACCACTGTATGTTTGCTTCTCCTGCACACAAAGAGTTCACAGTGGCTCAACACTAAATGTTTTCATCATGTCTACGCTGCTGTAACTTGGATATATATCATGATTTTATTTCACTACCAGTTTGGCCATTGCTCCATTGAGCACCATCCCTTTGGTTTGGTTTGTAATGGGTAATTTCTCTCCATGTCTGTGCAGCACAGAGAAACAAACCATTTATAGGCAAAACAAAGAAATGGTGCTGTAGCTCTACATGTATGTTGTATTCAGAGTTCCCTGCCATTGAGAATGAAGAAGCAACTCACCAAAGTAGGAAAGCAAGGGTGAAAATAGTCAAATACAGAATGGGGTGAAGCCACCCTCTTCATAAGCAAGGGACAGGGAGAGCTGCTCATTATTATACCATAATGATGATGGTTAAAGTCCTGGTTTGGAGGCCCTTTTGTGTTGACATCGTCGACTAATTGTGTAAATCTTAAATAAATGTTAGCGAACCGCCCAGAGAACAATTGTGTAGCAATTTATAGTTCATCAGTTGTGCACATTATATCATCAATTGAAAATATCTTTTTCCTGATGAAGAAGGAAGAATACATCATTGAAAAGACAGACTGACTATTGCTCTGAACTCTACAAGTTACAACTAACAGATAACAGGAGATGCAAATGTGCAGCTTAAAATTCATCAAATGAGGAAGACTTTCCAATGCTCTATGAAGACATCATAGCTGCAGTGAAACCACTGAAATGTGGGTAGGCTGCAGAGTTGACAACATCCCTGCAAACTTTTGAAACATGGAGGAGATGCGGTAAGTGAGATATATATATATCCAAACTGCCATCTGCAATAAACATGGAGGAGATGCGGTATACTTGTGAGATATATATATATCCAAACTGCCATCTGCAATCAAATTTGTTACACAGGGCCTGAGGGGGGTTGCCCGCCCCATGGACTCAATCACTAATCATCAACTTTCCCAAGATAACAAATCTCAAACATTGCCAGAACTATTGCTATTTAAGCTTGATCAGCCAAACCAGCAAAGGAATAGTTAAGATCATGCTGAAAAGATTGCAACTACAAGCAGATGCCATCATAGCTTGAACAGGATTCCACAAAGGCTGAAGTACCATTCAACAGATTTTAACCTTCATACCTTTTGTGAAAACATCTTCAGTACCAGAGGGAGTTCTGCCACATTTTCATAGAGTTACCAAAGGCATTCAACAGATTCTGGCAAGAGGCACTTACGGGCCACAGTGAAAAAACTTAACATTGAGCAGAAACTTATCAACACCATCCAGCAACTGTGCTCCAAATAACTAGTGTGGTGCTGATAAAGGCTGCAAGAGAAGACTAGTGTGGTGCTGATGAAGGCTGCAAGAGAAGACTAGTTCCATACTTCAGTTGGACTTCGTCACTTTCAAGATATTCCTGGAACATATCATGACTGATGCAGATGAAGATCATGCCAGCACAGTCAGAACTGGAGGAAAAACCATAACAAGCCTTCAATTTGCAGATCAAATGACCCAGCAGACGGTAAATGTCAGCTCGCCAAGCTCGCTGAACAACTGAATGAGCCATCAACAAGATATGGCACAGAAGCACTGATAACTCACTCACATATGACTATGCTGATGGCCAGCCACATCACATACAACTATGCCAATGGCCAGCCACAATTTCAGCATCAATACCTATGTAATTGTAACTGTACATGGTCAGAAGCTAGAATCTGTTCCAACAATTCACTCGTGAACCAGGGATCCAAACCAGAAATCCTCTCAAGCACAGCAAAGACAACCACACTACTGCCCAGACTAAAACCTGTATGGATGGGCAAAAACCTCTCCTTGAAAGTATGAAACACAAGATCATTCTCCTGCATTCACTGCTTTCCATCTTCCTGTACGCATGTAAGACATGGACGCTTACAGCAGATCAGGAAAGAGGAATCCAAATTCCAATCTATGGAAATTATATGTTCCACACTTACAGCAAGGTACTAAACATCATCATTATAGGTGGATCATATCATCAGATGAACAAGTGTGTAAAAAAAAAACATCAAGTGATCAACTGATGCAGCACATTGTATCATATGAAGTTCGACTGACTTCGGTCACCAAGAAAAAAAAAAAAGAGAGAAAAAAATATATCTATACATATTGGTATGGCAGTTTAACTAGACCCAATGGCCTTACTAAAACAATCCTCTAGAGAACTGTTAAAGGAGGGAGACTGGGAAAGAGGGGGGGGGGGGGGGGGTACAGAAAAAATGATGAGACTGACAACATTTCTGAGTGGACAGGGAAACATTTACAGAGACCCCATGCCTTGCCAAATAACTGACAGAACTGTTCTATCACAGTGTGGTGTTCACGGGACTCCCAATGATGTTATGAGAGAGAGAGAGAGAGAGAGAGAGAGAGAGAGAGAGAGAGAGAGAGAGAGAGAGAGAGAGAGAGAGAGCGTGAGTGAGTGAGTGAGTGAGTGAGACAGAGTCATCAGCATAATGATGTTGGTCGTGAACAGGAGACGAAGAAGAAGAAGAAGAAGAGAGAGAGAGAGAGAGAGAGAGAGAGAGAGAGAGAGCATCCGCTTGGTGAGTCGCAAATAATCAAATTAACTTAATTTTCAGAGTGTACCTTTCAAAACAAAAACACACAAGTACGTTCACATATTTATTTACCTTGCCCCGACAAACTCATCGCATTCTGGCATCTCTTCCATCTATGTACTGTCTCGAATGGTCCGAAATCTAGCGTTAGACATTCCGTACTTTCCGGCCAGTTGTGATCAAAATCCATTCCAGGTGGTCGAGCGATTGCCATGGTCTTTTTGAGTTTTCGACTATTCCGTTGCCCTTAAGATTTTGGGGTTTGTTTTTCTTTTAAACCGTAAGCCTGAAAAGAAACCAAAACAAATGGGTTTGAGGTCAGACACAAATTGACAGGAAATAAAATTAAATTGATTGTGTCCCTTGTGACTGTAGAGTTTTGTCCCTTGTGACTGTAGAGTTTTCTTTTCCTGGAAAGGGGAGCCGCTGAACCGGTGTAGAAGTTAAAAATTACCCTGAGCAATTTTGCCCGTAACATCGCTGAAATAGCTACAGCAATAGTTACACATTCAAAATCTGATGTAAGATTTGTCTTTGCATCAAGTGCCAAAAACTTTAGCAAAGCAACAACAACAACAGCTAAACCTGACAGAAACACTTTTACATGCATTTGTTTGATAATTATGACAAACGCACTTTTTTTGTTTTTTTTTGTGTGACGAGCCTGTTCAAGACCGAGAACGATTCTTCCGCACTCCCTGTCCCAGTGTTATACTAACTCCCTGTGCATGAACACACACACGAACACGCACACACACACACACACACACACACACTGCATGTACTGACACACACCACACATGGACCCATGCCCACCCACCCATGCACAGACACATGCACACACATAAGTACATTCACACAAATACATTGAATGATGATAGTGGCACAGGTTAGGTAGGTACCCAAGGTCTGACCAGACCATTGAGCTCATGTGCTGGTCAGCCACCTACTAAGTCATATCCATGAGACCCCCTTCATCTTAAATTTTTTCCATCTCCATCATTTTAATTCATGTAGCCATCAGCTGTAAATAGTGCACAGTGTGGTCTCGAAACGCAGCATATGTGGTGTAGCAAAGATGGACTAATATGCATGCAGTGGCACCTCATTGATGAAACTGAAAGTGAAGCTTTCAAAACAAAGTTTATCTTTATACATATATTTACTTCTTCCCAACTGTGACGGTGAAGTGGTTAGTGTCATGGACTTCCAGCTGGGAGGTCATGGGTTTGATTCCCATCACAGCCTTGTATTTGTGGATTATTTCTGCCCCGACCCACTCCTACCCAAAGTTGAGTTTGCTATGGGCTCAGTTGGGAAGGTTGGAACCACACAGTCGAGTTTCATCCACTTAATGGATGCGTCTCTGAGAGTGTTGCTCAAATTTCCTGACCAACACTGCAGGTGTCGTATCTCTCAGGCCTGATTTATACTGAGATATATTATAAAAATAAGCGAGGAGTACAGCCCTGTCATGCAGTCTCAGACCAGAACAAAATCCATAACATCTTCATCATCATCCTCATCCTCATTGACCAGCTTGGAAAAAAAAAAGAAAATCTCAAATTTTGTAGCCTTTAATGCCCTGCTGTCATGGTGACCTCAGTTTCAATTGCCTCTCCATGTCTATGGTCTTGGTTTGATTCTGCTGGGGTCACCTGCATCGTCAGGTTCATGGGGACTGTCACTGGACACTTGGTCCTGTTCTCTGAAGAGACAGCTCACTCACACTGGCTCCGCAACTGAGTAGTTACTGTCATCAGTAGGTGATGTCCTGTGTGTGTTGGATCAGGACAGCCACCACTGAACACAACCCAAGTGACTCGGCAGCAGTGCAGTGTCTCTTCTGGTGGGTTGCCTCATGATGACTTGACATTGACTGCTCTCTGTGGATTGCTGGTACCAGCGTTGTGGCAGGATGGACTGGACTGTGACTGTGGGCAAGGAGTTGGAATGAGCAGTGTGGGTGCAATGCCACTGAGGTGACACAATAGTTGTGACAGAAAAAGAAAAAAAAAAGAAAGAAAAAAAAGAAACAGAAAAAAGGAAAAATAAATGAAGAAAAAATATGAAGACTTCTTTTGTGGTTGTGTATGTGTGTGGCTTTCTGTATGCTCTTCCTCTGTGGCTTTCTGTTTGTGTATCCTGTGCAGCTTTCTGTCTGCACTTTCTGTAAGGCTTTCTGTATGCTCTTCCAATATGGCTTTCTGTCTGCACTTTCTGTAAGGCTTTCTGTATGCTCTTCCAATATGGCTTTCTGTGTGCATGTTCTATGTGGTTTTCGGTAAGCATCTCCAGAGTAGTATTGTGAATGTGCTTTCTATGTGGCTCTGTGTATGTACGTTCTCTGCAGCTTCTGTAAGCAGTTCCTCTGTTGCTTTCTACACACACGTTCTTTCTCGCATTCTGTACACATTTCCTGAGTGGCTTTCTGACAGCACTTTGCTCAGAAGTTTCCCCGAACAAACCCTGCATGACTGGCGTAAGTCTTCACAGCAAGCATGCCATCTTCAGAAAAATACTGATGAACTCTTGACAGTTTGTGTGTGTGTGGTGTGTGGTGGGGGGGGGGGGGGGGGGGGGGGGGGAGCATTAACTATGAAATAATATGAACATTTCTCAAATTCTCTTCTTTTTGTCTTGGTAAACGCATTTGTTAGAGTTCATTTTAGTAAATCATTCTATTCATAACAAAAAACATCTTTTTTAATGTGGTGATTCCCACAACACCACCTTCGAGCACCGGTGAAAAAAAAAATCAAGGGAAAGAACAGCAGGAGTTTAAACTGCAAAACTTCACCTGAAAGACACACTTCCTGAACCTTTTGAGAAGCCAGTACCTCCAGCAGTGAGCCAGATCTACCTGTAAAACTTCACCTGAAAGACACACTTCCTGAACCTTTTGAGAAGCCAGTACCTCCAGCAGTGAGCCAGATCTACCTGCAAAACTTCACCTGAAAGACACACTTCTGAACCTTTTGAGAAGCTAGTACCCCTGAGCTGTGAACCAGATCTACCTGCAAAGTTAAGTTATCACAATACATCACTGCCCAATCATCCACCAACAAGAGGTGACACTATATTGCATTACTTTCTCAAAAACATCCCCTCTCTGTAGAGCAGAAATGTCACTATCAGTAAATAATTATTTGTTGTATCAATTAGAAGCTAATGGCAAACAATGGTAATCAGCATATAAAGCACTGGTTATCACTTGTTTTAACCCCCTGTATAGCCTTTGTAGTCAGCTGAACCAAAGTACCCACTGCTAGCACTGCGTCTGGGAAAATGCCAAGACCTCTGAATTGAAGAAATTTGTGGGGCCTGAATAGCCCAGTTGGTAGAGCGCCGGACTCGTGATCCTGGGGTTGCAGGTTCGAATTTTGGTACAGGGGGATTTTTCCCTTGAAGTTAACATTGGTTCTGACTTCATTCCCCATACAGTCCTTCGAATGAGACTATAAACCGAGGTTCCGTGTGTGAACGCACGCACAACATCTTGCACACACGTAAAATCCCATCACCAACATTCAGAAGAGAAGGCCAATTTGGCCGTTGGTATGGAGGACATGTTACACATAGCATGCACCTTCTCCGAAGATGGAGTATGGCTGCCTTAATGGTGGGATAAAAAACGGTCATACACACAAAACTCCACTACCTGTCTATACAGGCAGTGTCCGCAGGAGTATCAGCCTGTGTACGCAGAAAGAAGAAATTTGCACGGGTTTACAGATGAAACCTATTGAATTATGATTATTATTGAATCATTATTTAATACCAATTTGAAGAACACTACAGTGCAGGATATACATAGTGTTTTTTACCACCTGATCTTCCCAGGTCTCTCATGTTGGTGAATTGCTTCCTCCACACTCACCTCTGTAGCTGAACACAGCCACATTTCAGGCATCACATTGACCTCACAGGGACAGCTGTGCAGTCTGTAAGCTATCATATGAGGCTACACAGCAATCAATTCAGATGTGTTAACAAACAGTTGTGATGGCGATTTAAAATACACATTTTCAAGCGAAGATTTCCTGTGCAGAAATGTCACTGAAAGTCTCGCAACAAGCTATTTTCAGCAGAGTCCAGAAATGTCACTGAAAGCCTCGCAACAAGCTATTTTCAGCAGTGTGCAGAAATGTCACTAAAAGTCTCACAACAAGCTATTTTCAGCAGTGTGCAGAAATGTCACTAAAAGTCTCATAACAAGGTATTTTCAGCAGTTTGCAGAAATGTCATGAAAGCCTCACAACAAGCTATTTTCAGCAGTTTGCAGAAATGTCACTAAAAGTCTCACAACAAGCTATTTTCAGTAGTTAGCAGAAATGTCACTAAAAGTCTCACAACAAGCTGTTTGCAGCCGTGTGCAGAAATGTCATGAAAGCCTCACAAGCTGTTTGCAGCAGTGTGCAGAAATGTCACTGAAAGTCTCACAACAAGCTGTTTGCAGCAGTGTGCAGAAATGTCACTGAAAATCTCACAACAAGCTGTTTGCAGTACTGTGCAGAAATGTCACCGAAAGTCTCACAACAAGCTGTTTTCAGTACTGTGCAGAAATGTCACCGAAAGTCTCACAACAAGCTGTTTTCAGTACTGTGCAGAAATGTCACCGAAAGTCTCACAACAAGCTGTTTTCAGTACTGTGCAGAAATGTCACCGAAAGTCTCACAACAAGCTGTTTGCAGTACTGGGTGGGGGTGGGGAGTGGCCAGGAGAGTCACCAACTGTTTGTTTTACTGACATTTCAAACATGTCCTTCGTTCATTAAAAAAAAAAAAAGGGGAAAACATGTTTGCAGATACCTTGCCCTATATTTACTTTAAACCATGATCAAATTTCAAGACATAGTCAAAGATATAAATCAAATTTGGCAAAAAAGATGGCACTGATGTCAACATCAACTCAGAAAAAAATGGTGAAATGAACATCACATGGATTAGCGTTACTTTTCCCATGTAATGCACAAACTATGATACGCTATCAAAGAAACAATTGTTCATATGAAAATTTTATCATTCTTAATCTTTGTGATATTCCGTTGTCTGAAAAGAGAAAAAGAAAGGACAGCTCATCTTTGCCAAAGTTGTTAAGGAACCTGTACCTAGATCATTTTTTTTCATGTTTGATTTTTTTTACATGGTACTTCTTATCAATTGAAACAGGTTTACCAATTTTTCAATTTTTGATTTCTTTGTTTAATATACCTACCTCTTCTGTCAAGTATGTTGAAACAAGTTTACCTAGTTGTATTCTCCAAGCTACAAACAGGTATAAAAGATGAATAAGTGTGAAATCTTGACTAAGATCAATTAAGTATAACCTTATCTAGAAAGAATATGAGAGAAAAAAATGATGATTCTCTTCTAACCAGACGATCAGAGGATGTTACTAGTTTGGTACATGGAGAGAAAAAAAAATCATGGATAAACATCAGTAGAGAAGATTTCCCTTCTGATCTTTAGCCCTTAAAGACAACAGCATAGATCTTGTTTGTATTGAAAATGAAATGAACTTTAAGCAGTAAAAAAGCTGAATTACAAACCAGATTATTCAAATGTTGTTCTTATGTCAAACTTTGTTTTTAGGTCTGTCTCCTGTAGCACACACACACACACACACACACAGATAGATAGATAGATCTGGCCGAGTGATATTTCTCATTGTGATTGGTAGAAAAAGCCGTCGGTCTTCACCTGTTGCACGGCACCATGACGCATACACCTCGACAGTCCCTACATGATACACCATAGGACTGGGGATCAAACTGAGCTGATCAGATTGGATGTAAAAGGCCATCGAATCTGAAACAAACCTAAAGATGGTCATCGAGGATAATGATACTGACTACCGATTTCTACTTTGATCTGAGGCTTCTTTCAGACAGATGAAGAATAAAGGTAGACTCAAAGAGATTAACAGGAAATGTGGCATATTTCTGACATAGTATTTCCAGAGTGTGGGAAAACAGTTTTAACTGGAAGAGCCCTAGTGTGGCCATGGTGGAAATGTGACATATTCTGACATAGTATTTCCAGAGTGTGGGGAAACAGTTTAAACTGGAAGGGACCTGGTGTGGCCATGGTGGAAATGTGACATATTTCAGACATAGAATTTCCAGAGTGTGGGAAAAACAGTTTTAACTGGAAGAGACCTGGTGTGGCCATGGTGGAAATGTGACATATTTCAGACATAGAATTTCCAGAGTGAAATGTGACATATTTCAGACATAGAATTTCCAGAGTGTAGGAAAACAGTTTAAACTGGAAGAGACATGGTGTCGCCATGGGGGAAATGTGACATATTTCAGACATAGAATTTCCAGCGCGTAGGAAAACAGTTTAAACTGGAAGAGACCTGGTGTCGCCATGGTGGAAATGTGACATATTTCTGACATAGAATTTCCAGCGAGTAGGAAAACAGTTTAAACTGGAAGAGACCTGGTGTGGCCATGGTGGAAATGTGACATATTCCTGACATAGAATTTCCAGCGCGTAGGAAAATAGTTTAAACTGGAAGAGACCTGGTGTGGCCATGGTGGAAATGTGACATATTTCTGACATAGTATTTCCAGAGTGTGGGGAAACAGTTTACACTGGAAGAGACCTGGTGTGGCCATGGTGGCGCAACAGAAACACTTCCATCACATACTCAAGTCAAAGTTTTTCAAGCATTTTTTTTATTTCAGTGCAGTTCCCCCAGTGCAGACTCCCTCTACTTCATCATCACAGTAAGAGGCATTACACAACCATAACAAAACAACTGGTGTAGTCTGGTTCTCAGGTAAATGATATGATATGGTATATTTGATAAACAGAATATCTCCCAAAGCAATGAAAAAGCAGTCCGAAATCTGATGATACAACTTCGACTGTCATATCATGTCAAATGTACTGGAAAATTGCTTTCTCAAACCTTAATCAGTGTCTAAAAACAAACATAACAAATATATACAAAAATGCATCAAAACTCTTAAAACATTCAAATCTACTGCTAACATCGGAGCAGTTATTTCAAGGATTTAATTGTTGCTTTTCCTGGAACTGGGCTAGGCTGTTTTCAATCCACTTAGGTAAAAAAAAAAAAAAAAAAAAACTTCTGTGGAAGCGTACGTCCGGCGCCAGCCTTACTCACGTTTATGAATGGCCAACACAAACACTGGACAAGGCAAAAGTTTTCATACTATTTGTTTTGTTTTCAGGCTCTTCGCGCAGGGCCACGCTTTGTTGTTGATGGTCGTGATGGTTCAATTCTTGTAACCAAGGGTTACGGTCCTCAAGCCGAAGTCAGACCGGTTCCAACAAGACAAGGCGTTAAAGAATTTGGTGATCAGCTATTGATGTGGTTGTTTTGCGCTTCCTTCTGAATTGAAAGTTTCAGTCTCTTATGAAGCCAGTCGTATTAATCTACATGCAGAACTCTGGTCAAGATTCGACCCTACTGAGTTCTTTTTAATTAACATACATTAAAACAGTCCAGAACGGACGATAAGTATTGAATTTTACTTCATCAATGGCTCTGTTGTTTCCATTTTTTTTTTTCTCCTTTAATCTCTTGCCACCCCTGAAACTTAAAAAGCAAACACCTGATTTTCAGCAACTGACATTTCAAGCCCAAAGGGATATTCCCACTACATGAAGCATCTGACTCAACATTTTCTTTATGATAATTGTTTTTTTCAATCTTTTTTCATGCTTCCAATATCTTTTTTGCAGTTTTCATACACATGGAATATCATCTCCTTCAACTGCAGGGAACAATTGTATTGTAATGACAACAGCACACAGACTATCATCTCCTTCAACTGCAGGGAACAATTGTATTGACAACAACACACAGACTATCATCTCCTTCAACTGCAGGGAACAATCGTATTGACAACAACATACAGACTAATATTTCTTTTGCAGCTGGAAAAAAAAAAAAATTCAAATTATAAACCTTGAAACAGCAATGTTTAGCAATTGGACCAACTAAATAATTCAGTGAACAGCAGTTGGGAAAGGACTTTCAATTAGCCAATCAACAAGAAAGTCTGCGCAAAGGCATAGGGACAGACTCGAAAATCTTGAGCAACTTCACAGAAAACCATTGAACTCAATGTCTAGTCCTCAGACATGAAATATTTAGATCAAATTTATTGACAACTGAAAACATGATTAGCATGCAGAAAAATTACGGATACCAGTGATGTCTTAAGTTAACCCTCTTGCATTTGTTTCGCCTGTATCCACCCGCTCTGGTTGTCTCCCCTGGTGTTCGTTATGGCCGCAAGTGGATGCACATGCTGCGTTACTTTCCTTCACACACTGCGACCTTGTTTTACGTCAAGGCCGGCCAAAATCAATGAGAGGTGTCCAATGAAATCTTAGCAGTAGTATGGGGTGTGGCAAACGATTCATTCACACAGACTAGGGTCCTGAACCGACTGTATTCCATTGATTTCTCAAAAAATACAAATACTGGGAGCAGTTTTGGGTTGGAAAATGCAAATGTGAAAGGAGTAGACACTGACCGCTAAATGTAACAATTTTCAACAGTGCAACATGCTTATTCATAATGCAAACATGTCTCCACCCCAAAGGACATTTTCCCCATGAAAATGTACATAAAAATCTGATGGTAACCACAAACCAGCTGTACTGTGAAAACATACATGCTACATTAATCAAGATTTTCATTTATGTTATTTCTGAAAATACATTATTGAGTGAAAATGTAATAATCACAAATGGAACAAATATTTTTTTTTCATGAATAAATTATCAGTTTGAAGAACGAAACTAACAAAAAATGTTCTTTCCACTTGAAAGACATAAATCCCTTGCATAAATGTTTATAAAAATCATTAAAAAGGCATAAAAAGGGGGGGAGGGACAATACACAATCATGAGACTTATAGTAAGCGGCATAAACACGCATACACAAAAAATATTAAAAATATTAATGTTCTTCATATAAAAAATCATTCACTACTGTAAAAACATTAAACAAACAGCAGCATTTAAGAACCCAAACACATGAATGCAATAAATAAATCCTGAGTTTGAAAGTGGTGCAAGTCTTTGCCCATGTAGGCTGTGGAGGATTTATCGATAATGTACATTGTTTACACCACTACTTCAGCCCAAACAAATTGCAACCAAACAATAACAATAAAATTAACAATGATGATAATCTAAAAATACCCATCCGAAAACTCCATTTGATACTAAGTACACTCCAAGAATTGATCAGGATTAAGTTGGAATTTCCTCCAGGCTCCAAATATAATAAAGATCTGACAGAATGCTGGTGAATATCGTCCACAAAATCTAGAAATTAAACAATTCCATTAATGTGGTACATGTTCTAGGATTCAAAATGTTTTACATTGCCTCATGCTTTTTCTCAATCATTCTAAAACAAAATAGAATCCTCACAGGCATGACTGGATCAAAATACAAAGACAGGTAATGAAGGCATCTTCACACACCATCATGCATCAACATTATGCTTATCCACAAGATGATTCGATCTATGACTGAACAAAGGACCAGATTTAGTCAATTGTTTCTCGTTCCTGAAATCAGTTGGGTTTCCCAACACACCCACCCAAGTCAGGTGATGTGGCAGAGGGAGCTAACCATCCCAGGTGACTGGGATAAGAGACCCAACACTACACTGCCTCCCACACCACCAGAATGTTGAACACATTCAGATGGGAACTGAAATGACAAGTTTTCATTTTGGATGCCCATGGCCTTAGAACACTCAATGTTACAAGTATGTCGATGGAATATGTCATGAACACCTCGAGATCAGTAACACTATGGCTGTTTTTCTTTCAAGTCAAATCGCTGCCTCTTCCCCCACCTTCTCCCTCAGCCCTATCCTCTCCCTACTCCATCAACCCTCTCATTTCATTTACCTGTGTGTGTGTGTGTGTGTGTGTGTGTGTGTGTGTGTGTGTGTGTGTGTGTGTGTGTGTGTGTGTGTGTGTGTGTGAGAGAGAGAGAGAGAGAGAGAGAGAGAGAGATCTGGGATTTATACCACTACAATGATGGATGTTCATCAAAGAACAGAAATAACGAACAAAAGCATAAGGATATTGTTTTCGATACAAAATGTCACAGCAGAAAAAAACAGAGAAAGCATGGCAAATTGCTCATTACCTTGAATGAAGTGTTTGTGATTTCACACCAATGCTCAAATAGTAAAGATAACCTTTCAGGGCTTTTGTTTTTGCGTTTAATTTGTCTTGTGCTGTCTGATCATTTATAAAAACTTTTCTTCTTTTTTTGTGTGCTTTAGTTGGAAAATTTTGGTCCAATGTTCAAAAACAAAAAAGAAAAAAAGGAGAGGACATAAATAAAAGGATATTTCTGAATCTGTGAAACAGATTTCTTCCCATTCACACTACATGTCACACATGAAGTAGACAGCCTATTCATTCCAAGGCACACTACATGTCACACATGAAGTAGACAGCCTATTCATTCCATGGCACACTACATGTCACACATGAAGTAGACAGCCTATTCATTCCAAGGCACACTACATCTCACACATGAAGTAGACAGCCTATTCCCCTCCTTGGAATGTAAAAAACAGTAAACTAAATGCTACATTCTCTGGACGTTTGTTTTAAGTGTTTACAGAGCGTTTCCCCAGCTAGACTGTCTGCTGAGGGTTCTTATTGTTCTTGGTCAGCAGATCCTCCAGCATGACAATGGTTGCTGTCAGCGTGACGTCGTACAGCTCTATGTCCTTCAGTACCTGCCACACACACACACACACACACACACACACACACACACACCACACACACCACACACACACACACACCACACACACCACACACACACACACAAAGTCAAATCTATGTGTCTATCATGCCAATCAAAACATGATCTACTAATCAAGCAGATTTAAGAAAACGTAAGCAACTTCAAGCGCTGATGACAAACATAATTTACCAAATGTGTGCTGGAAGCAAACATGTTGAATCCACTGACCAAACGGTTTCTGATGGAAGCAAACATGTTGAATCCACTGACCACACGGTTCTGATGGAAGCAAACATGTTGAATCCACTGACCAAACGGTTCTGATGGACATCAAAACCAGGACTTCCAAACTCTGTACCAATCCCCAACACTCTGGAAGCAAACATGTTGAATCCACTGACCAAACGGTTCTGATGGACATTGAAACCATGACTTCCAAACTTTGTACCAATCCCCAACACTGTCTACTGCACCATGCTGCCTGGCCGATCAGATTTTTCTTTTTTATTTAAAATCCTGTCAGAAGGTGGTTATCATTTTGGTTTTTGTCTATCCTTTCAAATTTGGATCTTTTCTTTCCATGTGTTCCATGTTGTTCCTTTTCCCTTACCATCTCCGGAGTAGCTGAGGCATCCAGCATCAGGTTCTTGATGAAGTCTTTTCTGTACGGCACCAGTTTGATGACACCCTGAAAAACGAAACAATCTGCACAGTAATAAAGGCATAGGTTCCAATGCAATGCAAGGTGTTGATGAAATCTCTCCTAGTTCAACCCTTTCAGCCTTGATGTATAGCTGCTGACTGTGTAACTTTCCAGTTTTCCTACATCAACATGAGATTTTCACTTGAGATGAAACACCACTAAACAGTCCTCATTAATCTCCAGTGAAGCGTTTGTACGCTCTCATGCACGCTCCAGCATTCAGTAAGAATTGCTTTACAACTTAAGTCATTCTGACTTCAGTAAACAATCGATTTACATTACTAAATCACAAACTTAGACCCGAGTGATATCGTTCGCACATACCATAGCCTAACGATGATCAACAAACTGATGTCTTAATCGGGCAATCCTTTTTTTTTAAAGGAAGATAAAACATCATTATGTCCAGCAAAATACTGCTCATTCATGATCAACTGAAATAAACAGTTAGACCTGCTGAGCTTCATCGTTATACATGCTATGAAACAGATCTATACATGCTATGAAACAGATCTATACATGCTATGAAACAGATCTATACATGCTATGAAACAGATCTTAACATTCTCTTTGCCCTGAATTTCTCTTCCCCCCCCCCCCCCCCCCCCCCCCCCCCCCCCCCCCCCCCCCAAATACTATGAACTTTGAACATTGCAGCATTTCTAAACAAACAGTTGCTTCCCATTCAGACTGCAAGCTTAGGATTAAGTCTGCTACAGATTCATTCAAGGAAAGCTTTTGTGCAGTTACGTCCCTTTGCATGGACTAGAAGAGTTCACAGAACATGCTCAGCAAACCCTTTTCCACTGTGAACTTGCTGTTGTCAGGTTATGCATAGTTAACCAAGTCTGAATCAGAATTTAAAAGATAGTGAAATTATAACCCCCCCCCAAAAAAAAAAAAAAAAAAAAAAAAATTGCTGAAATCTCCAAGATCAGTTAACGAGACAATCTTGGTTTGTGACTTAAAAGGTTGTCCCTGCGTAGTTTAGAAGAAAGAAAAAAAACTCTTGGGGGGGAGGGGGGGGGGGGGCACATGATGTTCCAATGAGCTCCTCTACCTTTCAGTAAGTGCGAGTGAATAGGAAATGCGTGGCCATTTGTAACCTACTAAATACTTCTTTTTTTTTTTTAATCTTTCTGATGACTAAGAGCAGATGGCAGTGTATTCTTAAAGTTTGGACATACTGAAACAGTTTGCCTGTAGTTTGTCTGTTCCAGTCATCTTACCTGAGATTTTGTTCAGCAGAAGTAGTATGCATTGTTCGTAATCCAAGATAACTGCATCTCACAAACACCAATCTTTATCAATTCTTCCCTGGTGCTAGTAGATTATCTCCCTTGCTTCCTTGCCAATTCTTTATTAAATTTTGAACATTATGATTTTATGCCTTTGCTAACATAACAGGCCATTGTAACTCATTAACATGAAGGGCAAAACATGAACTTTGCTATCAGTACTTAACAGCATACTTTTTTTTTAATCTAATATCAAAAAGCTGTTGTGACTTTTTTTTCCAAATCATTGCAGCTACCACACAAAAAAATAATATGCTTCACGCTCATTACATTTAAGATGCTATGACTAAGATTAGAAAAAAGACACCTTTTCCATTAGCTAGGACCTAAAATGAAGTGTGAAATGTGATGGCATCTATGAAATGGTGAAAGAAGAACATTGGATACTTTTTTTTCTTAGACTCTCATCATCATCATGCACCGACACGAAGCACAGCACGTCCAGGAAATGTTGATGCAGTTCTTCCCCCCTCCCCTTAGATTGTACTGAATTACATCACTTAAATGTCGCAACAAGTTCACTGGAACACATTCAGGCTGCTGCATCCACATAAAACACGGTATAGCACCACTTTTTTGCCCTGTCTACATATCCTTTAGTTCCCTGATCAAAGTGGATTTTCCTGCAGATTTTTACCACGAACATTTTCCATGTTGCCATGATTTCATTTACACACGTTAAGTGCAAACTGCACACAGCACTTTGATTTACTGTCACACCTGACTAGCACTGATGTCCCTCACATAAGGGCTCATAGAGAGTGGGAGAAGAAATTTGCTCTGTAGTGATTCAAGTCATGGTCTTCGGCTTCCTATGTGATACTAGTAACAACTGTCACCTTTAGTACAAGTATCTTTTTGTTAACAAAAATTTGGAAAACAAAGGCTTGTGCATATCTGAAATGTATGAGGCATACCTAGAATACATTTGATATAAGACTGAAGTTCAGGTGACCTAACACCATCTCACCCCTATCACTTTCTGCGTCATCCAGCCATGGTATTTCTTCAGGCTCGCCTCATAGGCTCTGGACATGGCAGGAGAGAAGCTCTCGTCCGTAACACCATTCTTTATGTCCGCCAGCAACTCCACAAAGATCGCGTGAAAGAAATCCAGACCCCTGAAAGCAAAGCACATAATAAATCCACTGATAAAGGATGCACGTTAAAAAAAAAAATGGCAGAAACTATAGCATGTAATGGCTATTCGGCAGAACCTCTCTATAAATGGGAGAGACTGTTATTGCGAGGTCATCACCAGCATTGCCTGTCAACCCTCCCAGACTATGGTCATTGAAAAATCCATCAGACGCCCCCTGGCCTGGGCCTTTCCCTCCAACTGTTTCAAAGTGTGTCCCATCTGTTTGGTGTCCACTTCCAGTTACCAATACCAGGTGTTTCTTGGCTGCTCTAGCTATATCTTGCTTGGGGCTATGTGCAAAATGTTATATAAAACTAAGCAGCTTATCTGGTGATATCTGAAAGCATGTCCCATGCACTTTTTTTTCTTGATCTGGTCATCAGCTGGTTGCTGATGTTGTCTGCTATGGTCAATGTTGTTGATGGTGTCTGCTGAGTCCATGTGGCTCCTGGTGTCAGAGCAGCAGATCCAGAGGGATTTGGGGGGGGGGGGGGGGGGGGCAGCTGTTGTCGAATAAATGAATGTTTGCAGTCTCGAGATGGTTTTTGTTGTTGTTCTATACAGCTCTGCTCCACACAGAGAAAACCTGACTTCAGACTGGAACTGAGCAGTATGATCTTTGTGGTTTATTTGTATTAAGGTCTAGATGATTCTGTGCTGAATAAGTGCCCTAAAATCCTTATACTTCAACACACAGAAAAAATCAATGCAAAGAAAAAATCTGGAAAAAAAAAAGAGTCTTCAAAGTGAGGCTGTCTTGACAGGGAGTTCTACTTTTGTTTAACTTTCTGGCTTTGTTGGGCAACAACTTGAAACAAAACAAAGCTGTCCTAACAAAAGATGGAAGAAGAAGAACAACAAAACAAAACCCCTAAATAAATGAAAGAATGAAAAGTGACTAAACAAAATGAAGGACAAGTCAGTGAACAGACCACTAAAACAGAAAGTGGAGACGGTCAGCATGATACAGTGGAGACGGTCAGCATGATACAGTGGAGACGGTCAGCATGATACAGTGGAGACGGTCAGCATAATACAGTGGAGACGGTCAGCATGATACAGTGGAGACGGTCAGCATGATACAGTGGAGACGGTCAGCATAATACAGTGGAGACGGTCAGCATGATACAGTGGAGACGGTCAGCATGATACAGTGGAGACGGTCAGATGATAAGTGGAGACGGTCAACAAATACAGTGGAGACGGCAGCATAATACAGTGGAGACGGTCAGCATGATACAGTGGAGACGGTCAGCAGATCAGTGTTTAGTACTTGTACAACCATGAACATTGTGTGTGTGTGCGCGACGTGTATACAGTGGAGAGGTGTGTGTGATTGTGTGTGAGTGTGTGTGTGTGTGGTGTGTGTGTGGTGTACAGGTGTGAGTGTGTGTACAGTGGGTGTGTACAGGGTGTTGTGTGTGTGTATGTGTGTGTACAGTGTGTGTGTGTGTGTGTGTGTGTGTGTGACAGGGTGGTGTGTTGTGTGTACAGGGTGTGTGTGTGTGTGTGTGTGTGATGGGTGTGTGTGGTGTGTGTGTGTGTGTGTGTGTGTGTACAGTGTGTGTGTGTGTACAGGGTGTGTGTGTGTGTGTGTGTGTGTACAGGGTGTGTGTGGTGTGTGTGTGTGTGTGTACAGGGTGTGTGTGTGTGTACAGGGTGTGTGTGTGTGTGTGTGTGTACAGGGTGTGTGTGTGTGTGTGTGTGTGTGTGTGTGTGTACAGGGTGTGTGTGTGTGTGTGTGTGTGTGTGGTGTGTTGGTGGTGTGTGGTGTGTGTGTACAGGGTGTGTGTGTGTGTGTGTGTGTACGTGTGTGTGTGTGTGTGTGTGTGTGGGTGTGTGTGTGTGTGTGGTACAGGGTGTGTGGTGTGTGTGGTGTGTGTGTGTGTGTGTGTGTGTACAGTGTGTGGTGTGTGTGTGTGTGTGTGTGTTACAGGGTGTGTGTGTGTGTGTGTGTGTGTGTGTGTGTGTGTGTGTGTGTGTGTGTGTGTGTGGTGTGTTGTGTGTGTGTGTGTGTACAGGGTGTGTGTGTGTGTGTGTACAGGGTGGTGTGTGTGTGTGTGGTGTGTGTGTGTGTGTGTGTGTGTGTACAGGGTGTGTGTGGGGGAGGCTTGAATCAGACAGTACAAATGAGGACGTAAGGGAAACAGAGACAAAGGCAAGAAAGAGATCAACAGCATAAGATCAACACTTCAAGGACTGAAATAATTTCTCTACAAATTTCAGTCAATTCATTACCTGTTTAACATATTCTTGTGATTATAAATGGACCATATTCTTGTGATTATAAATAAACCATATTCTTGTGATTATAAATGGACCCAGCACCACTACTTATAGAGAATTAGACACATTGGCTGAAGATAATGCAAATGGAAAAAAACTGGTATAAAATCCTTTTTTTTCTTTTTAACCCGCTGAGTGCGATGGGCCACGATCGTGGCTTTACCGCCCGAGTGCGATGGGCCACGATCGTGACTCAGATGAGAACTGTTATAACCACCGCCGCTAGCTAAACATCCGGATTGATCAGTTCACGTGACTTGCTGGTCTCCATTGTGCACTGGCAAGTCGTGTCAGTCCGTTATCTCCAAGTTTTTCGTGCGTTTTGACTGAAATAATGAGTGAATCAGCGACCGAGTTTGAGCAGGAGTTTCGTGGAAGTGGCACAAGTGAAGAATCAGTTGCCGGAGGCAGTAGTAACGAAAGCGAAGCAGGTGAGTAGATAAACTTTGATTATTTTGTGTGTCGAGTGATGGAACACTTGCTGCGTGCAGTTATTGGTTATTTTACATTTGTTGGTCCGCCACATGAAGGAAGGGGGGGATAGAGGGGGCAGGGTACATGGTTACTTACAGGAGTTGCCTGATCAAACTAGAAGATCGTTTCTGGGTGATTATAGGTGTTTTGAAAGCACTTTAGAGATGAATAAAAGTGGTGATTTGAAGAGAACAATTATAACTTTTGTTTGTTTGTTTGTTTGTTTTTTAGTTTGGAAACAGTGTGGGCGTGTCACGAGTGGGCGTGTCTCCAATGAAAGCTATAGCCCTTCCCCTTCCTTATATGCTAGTGATTCAGATTTTATTTTTATTTATGATTTTATGCATGACTTCATTTTTCATAGAATGAATAAGTAATGTTGTTAATATTTTTTTCTTTCTGAAATCAGACTGATCAGTGGAAACTGAGTCAAGCTCTCTGTAACAACTCTTGCACCATTATGAAACAATGAAATGAACAGAAGACTTGGAATATGTGTTTTCTTGTGTGATCCAGAATCTGGAAGCACTACTGCAGAGGAGAGTGATGCTGAGAGAGGAGCTCAAGAAAGAGGAACTGTGCTGCTGGCCATCCTACTTGTGTGCGCTCTGGCTGGGAATGTTCTGGATGCAACATGGGACTCTGCCCCGAGTGCTTTTCAGCCTTCCACAGAAGACCAAGACCCTAACTTTGTTCTGTGTCTTTCAAGGACATGTTCTTCTTGTTTTCACTGAAGTTTCAAGTGTTTTGACATTCAAGCAGGAAAACTGTGGTGTTTCAAACAATGTGACTGACGTTTTGGATTACCTTTTCACCAATGTTCTGGATTACACTGTGAAGAATGTCTTCAGCTGCCATCAGGGTACTGTGTTGTAATTATTTTTTTCAGATTCCTCATTATCTCTAGTTTACAAAAACATATAGTTTTACCTATCTAGCTTCAAGATAAGCCTGCACAAACCCCATTTCCTTATATAGTGAAATTTGATTGTCCGGATGCTGAATTATAGGTATATCATTTGAGGCACAATTCATTATACATAGCTCAAGTCAAGAGAATTATCATCTTTCCCATGTTTCCAGCACATATTTGTCTTCATTTTATCTCCAGTCTGAAGTGTTTAGGTAGTACAGAAGAAAAACTGTGTCTCTCCTAACATTTGACTTACTTTTCAAATAACTTTTTCAGAAATTTTCTCTGCTTATATTTTGAGGTCAGTCTCCAGTGCCTACAGTATTTTCAGTTATTTCACTAGATTCTACAACATCTCTAGTTTCTAAAAATGTATAGGTTTGCATATCTAGTGCAAATAATATGTATGCAGAAGCCAAATTCTCAAGTGTGGTGTGTGACGAGTTTCCCGTCCTAGATTTTAACTACATTTCTTTAAAGTTTAAATTGATATACAGAGCACTGTGAGGGTTAAAATACATAGTTTGTAAAACATTAAACTAAAAAGAGTCATTATCCTTACCATATCAACAAAATCACTACCACATCATCATCACCACATAGGGGTCTGTTAAAGCGGTTTTAAACATAGAGAAAAGAAAACCCTGTACAGAAAAAAAAGCAGCCGTCATATCAGCACCATCTACATTATATTTACTCAATTCATAACATAAAAGCTGAACTACAGACATACCTATGGTGAAAGTAGACACCTGCGGTGTCAACCATTTCACTTCAACTTAATCCATCACCCGGGGTTTCTTTCCTCTCCACATGTAACCAGAATAAATGATGGACACAATGGTGCCACAAAAAACAACAACATAAAAAGTCGATATGGGCAAAAAAACCACTGCAGAATGAACCGCTAGTTTCATCCATATCTGACCATGATACAAAAAACCCACCCACAAAGCTTACACACACCACATGCTACAATTCCTTGGAAATAGTAATTATAACAGACCTTGTCAGTTTTTCTTTTCTGTTTTCTTTGGAAATCTGGTTCCATCGAATTTATACACTTCCAATAAACAACAGAATATTGTGTAAAGCCAATGATAATAATGAAAGGGATGATTGTGATGGTGACGTTAAACGACCCTAATCATGCATGCATATTTGAGGGCAGCTTGCCTCTTCAGCCAAAGGACTCCAACACATCCTTCCGACATTCCTTTCTTCTCTGCTGACTGGTCTTCCTCCACGATGGCGTTGATCGTCTTGTACTTCTCGGGATCTTTCTTGTGGTGTTTCTCAATTTTCTGACAACACAATGTAGAAAACAAAAATACCTATACATGCCTCTTCATGTTTCTTCTTGCTTTGTTTTCATCTTTATTTCACTGGTTGATGGACAGAGAGATTGTTACTGTGCCAGCCTCTCTCTCTCTCTCTCTCTCACACACACACACACACACACACACACACTCACACGCACACATACAGACACATACATAAACACACACACATACACAAACAAACCCACACACTAACACATACACACACACACACACACACACACACACACACACACACACATACACACGCACACACACACACACACAACTCTTCACAAATAGTTTGATTAGCACTTCAGAGTTAACAACTTAAGACTTATGACGTATTTAAACATATGCACAGACAAGGAGTTTCCACTGATAACTCACATCACACAAAATCGGCTCAAACACACACACACACACACACACACACACACACACACACACACACACACACACACACACACACCACACACGCGCGCGCGCGCACACACACACACACACACACACACACACACACACACACACTCACACACACACACTCACACACACACACACACACACACACACACACACACACACACACACACACACACACACACAAACACACACTCACACACACACACAAAGCAATCTTGAAGTTGAATACAAAATTTATATTCTAGAAACAGACAGACAGACAAGCAGACAGACTTACAATCGCTATCAATACAAATGGACTTATATGCAATTAGACAGACTCAGAGTGAGACAAACAATGAGATAAATGTACACACAAATTCAGACCAATGATGAGACAGACAGAAATGGTGAGAAAACAGAAAACATTACCTCCACATTTCCTTGAACATCCTTTTTAACAAGACTAAATGCTTTCCCCAAGTTATCTGCAATAAGAAAAGCAAATCATATTAAATTGTAGTTTGCAGAAAAGATCATCCAGATTATCCTCTCTCTCTCTCGCTCACACACACACACACACACACACACACACACACACACACACACACACACACACACACACACACACACAAACACATGAATACAATTTGTTTCTCCTGATGCATCCATAGCCTCTTCTCTTCTTTTTGTTGTTGTTTGTTAGTTTGCTGTTGTTGTTTGTTAGTTTGCTGTTGTTGTTTGTTAGTTTGCTGTTGTTGTTTGTTAGTTTGCTGTTGTTGTTTGTTAGTTTGCTGTTGTTGTTTGTTAGTTTGCTGTTGTTGTTTGTTTGTTTTTTGTATTCCCACATACAGATCTTTTCTCTTAGCCACTCCACATTTAAACAATGAACACACACACACACACACACACACACACACACACACACACACACACACACACACACACACACACACAGTCACCTACTTTCTTTCCCAATTTCACTTAACATAATCCAGCGAGAAAAAGACTATAGATTGTAGAAGAAACTCAAAACCCAGAGAGCGAGAGAGAGAGAGAGAGAGAGAGAGAGAGAGAGAGAGAGAGAGAGAGAGAGAGAGAGAGAGAGAAGGGAGAGAGACAGAGAGACAGAGAGTGAGAGAGAGAACATGTGTACAATATCCACAGAAAAAAACGCATCAAGCTGAATCAAGCAGTCAGTCAAGTCACACACACACACACACACACACGCACACATATGCATGCACGCATCTTCGTTAACTATTAATCGTCTAAATGGCATGATATTTTCTCATCTGTATTAAAACAAGACATCAGCCAGTCAAGTTTACAGTATCGAAGCCTTTGAATATCAAATAATGAATATCTGTTCACTAATAAAATCGGTTTACTTGCTTCTTTCTTTGCTATCAATTCTTATTTTCATTTTGGATATTTCAAGAGAACTTGCAATTGGAATACAATGTCCTACATGTACAAGAGCAATGAAGCATGAATGTGTCTCTCACTCTCTGCCATGAAAAAAAAATCATTTAGGTACGGTTATTTTCACAAAAGTAATATTAATGGCCACATCTTCCATTATTTTCTTAATTCAGCTTTATCAAACTGAACTTTTTTGCATAGCATACCACAGAAAAATTAATGTATGAGAAAATGAAAAATAAGAATGCAACAAATTTCTATTTTTTTAAAGATCTATCATACTGTAATTTTGTCTATTTCCCATCTACTTCAAGGATGTTCCAGACAGTTTGCTCTCACCCGTGAGGCTGTTTATGTTTCCCGATCACACAGCAATCTATAGAACAGTTGCAACCAAGACCAAGACCAAAACCAGCAGCTACAACACAACTGCCAACAACTTTCAGAACGGGAGAAACAGCAGGACACGGCCTTCCATCCCTGGAGATGCGCTGTGCATCCTATGTCCAGATGTTGACAGCCTCGAAACTACCAGAGCTCTACATGGTCACGCTGTCATTGCTGAAGTACATGGCCATCACCATTATGAAGGATGTCATCTGAAATTCCCACACAGATGCTGTCACTCTGAAAGCTAGCAGAATGTTTGGATTCCTGCCATGGAACTTGGAAATCCGGGACCACTAGACTGAGGGAAAGGGCCTGCTGGATCTTTGACAGACCCCTCCTGGTGAATGTCAGTTCCTTGTCCATGCGCTGAGAAATGTGAACAAGATGGGTGCCATACAGAGATGGGTGGCTCACTTTCATGTCCATCCACTCTCACTATACCTGAAGTGTGAATTACAGGCTGAGTGACGACCCATCCTCCACCAATACAGGCAGACAGCAATACTGACAATGCTAAAACTATGCTGTTCAGGTAAGCCAGCTCTAAGCCACCAAGTACTGGAGTGCCACACACAATACCAGCAGAACTCTTTATTCCAAAGAACAACCAGGGACTGGAATAAACTGCCTGCAGAGAATGCTCTGGAGTGCCAGATGCCACTATCAGTAGTTTCCTTCCAGGCTGGCAAACTAATTAATTCTGCAAACAATTCTTCTTCTTTTTTAATGAAGTAACAGCAAGAAGAAGAAGAAGGAGGAGAAGAATCCAGGTACAGTGTTTAACATGACTTAGTAACATACTATGCCTGTTGAACCAGTCTTGACCAGCCAGTTCTCTCTCTCTCTCTCTCTCTTCTCTCTCTCTCTCTCTCTCTCTCTCATGTTTTATTCTTTGAGTCTCAACCTGAAAAGTACCAATCCAATCAATTTGATGACCGCGAGTACTTACCTGAGATGATGAAAATCATGACAACAAGCTCTCCATTTGTGTTGATTTTTCTTTTTCTTTTTTTTAATTGGCAATTCACTTTACAATAAAATTAAAAAAATTAAATGAAAGGAAAATAAAGAGAGTATGGAAAATGGCAATTTTAGTTTGTAAATGTCGTATTACAAGGATGAAAAAATACCAATGGATAACTGTACACCTGTCCCGCATATTTGATTGTGTTGGCATAGCAACGATTTGGCGCTCCTAACACCGCGCGCAACCGTGTCCCAAAGTTGTGGACAAGGATTTTGCTGACATGCAAGTTTCTGTCGACTCATTCGCATCGCCACAAGGCAGAACCTGAACAAAGCTTACGTAGGATTATGTACGTACCGATAAATGGCAAAATCTGCCTAGATGCCTCCAAGAAGACATCCGTCTCTAGCTGGTCTCCTGATTTCACACACGGAAACTTGGGGTTACAGGCTCCAAAGAACGTGACAGTGGTAAATTGACCATCTGTTTGTTGCTGCTCTGCCATTGTTTGAAGTTGTCGCCAAGATCGTCTGCTGAAACGCAAAAAATAGAATGGGAATCCGCTAACAAGTTACTCTGATTTGTCGATCGGCCCAACCACTTTCAACGCCAACACATTCGTTCTCAGATGGGCCAAGTACTTAATCAGTGCGCTCAAGCTGCTTGCTTCAGTTATGAAACATTCGTTTTAAAGATACTGCAAAATAAGAATCACTTCCAAGTTTTGCACACACACACACACGACACACACGACTACAAAGTGTGAACAAGTGCAGGTTATCCAGCGTGCACGTGCACGCGCGCGCGCGCTCACACACACGCGCGCACACACACACACACACACCACACACACGCACGGACGCACACACACACACACACACACACACACTCTCTCTCTCTCTCTCTCTCTCTCTCTCTCTCTCACACACACACACACACCACTGTCACACACACACACACACACACACACACACACACACACACACACACTCATAATTTCGCTAATATGCTAATATATACGATCAAACTAAACGCTTTTAAGACAAAGTTTTGCAAAAAATATAACATGCCTTTGTGGTGAAATGATAACAAATTCCCACATACATTTCCACTGCAAGCAGTTAAAACCTCATCTACCACCTCTACCTAATTGTTCTCTGGATACAGTTGTAACCGATTTATCACTAATGTGTAAAATTGCTGTTTCACTGCATCAAAGTCCTATTTTTTCTGTTTTGTAAAATGGGAGCTGGTGTATTAAGTAACTTCCTTGTTATGACCGGTTATTCTTCAATGTTTTATAGTTAGTTATCCAGTTTTTGCTGTTGCTGTTAATGTTATTCTTATAGATTAGGCTCGTCTAATATCACATAATGTGTATAGACGTTAAATTGAAGACCTAACACACACTTCTGCGGTCGACAAGTTTACAAATAGGAACGGCCAACTATGTAGGTATGATCTACATCACTGCGTAATGTTACAGAGGCCTGCAACACACTGTTGCTCAGTGTCACGCGTGCTCAAGCAAAGCGTGACAGCGTTCAAATGGTACACGGTCCAGCTGTGTCAAACGCACGGCCGCCTTGGGCGTGCTGCGTGGCGTGCATTGCCGGCCAGCGATAAGAATGTGTGAATGTGTGTGTACTCAATAGGCTTATGTGCGCGCGCGCGCGCGCGCGCGTGTGTGTGTGTGTGTGTGTGTGTGGTGTGTGTGTGTGTGTGTGTGTGTGTGTGTGTGTGTGTGTGTACGCGCGCGCTCCAGCGCAACTGAGACTGTGTCTGTGTGCAGTGCGTTTGTGTAATGTGTGTGCGTGAGAGGAGAGAGAGAGAGAGAGAGAGAGAGAGAGAGAGAGGAGAGGAGAGAGAGAGAGAGAGAGAGAGAGAGAGAAGATAAGATAATGTTGCTTATAGCCCAGTCGACCGCAAAGGGCCACATCAGGGCTGTGTGTGTGTGGTGTGTGTGTGAGAGAGAGAGAGAGAGAGAGAGAGAGAGAGAGAGAGAGAGAGAGAGAGAGAGATAATATATATAGATATAGAGAGAGAGAGAGAGAGAGAGAGAGAGAGAGAGAGAGATTGATTGATTGATTGATTGATCTTTAATACACAAGGATGAAGATTTTAGGCCAAAGCCTAGTCTTACATCTGTCCTTGTCATGCATACATTATTTCAACAGAGAGAGAGAGAGAGAGAGAGAGAGAGAGCGGGTTGGGAAAAAAAATGAGAAGAGGTGGAGATGCTGTGAGTGAAAGAGGAGGGGTTGTATTTTACATGTGCGGGGCGTGCGCGTGCACGTGCAGCGGGTGTATCCGAGACTTTCGAGCAGGCTCCCACTATCAAGACGCTAGCTGATGCTTGATTGTAGACAGTGTGCGCAGAGAGAAAATGTAAAGTTGTTCATTCATACATAGTCGGTGTTTCTGCCTCCGTTGTCCGTCGTCCCAGACAGATGTTGGGGTGACGATAGTGTCTTGCGCTGTTGTCCTCCATCAAAGGTCATCTTCGAGACCTCAAGGTGGCAGTCTCCATGCTAGGAGGCGACGGTCACGTACCGCGTGAGACCGACACACGAGACAGGCCGGACAGTAGTCGCCAAACCGCTTCGAAAATCCACGTCCATTCTGCGCCAGAGAGGGACGTTCCCACCACTCCCTCCCTACCTCAAGGCGACGTCCCTGCTGGTCACGCAGGCCACTGGTGAAGTCGCAGAATGGCAGCACCTCGTCGCCGAACTGACCCACAACCTCAAGAGCAGTCCCCCGGCGACACAGGCAAGACCCGTCGTGACTGCTGATGCGAGGAAGGTGGGCTGCGCCGCCCGACGCCTGTCTGTCACCTAGGCGCCTTGTGCTAGTGATGCCACCTCCCTGCAGGTGTCACTCCGTGACAGACCAGGACCGACAAGCTCTGCAATCCTATGCCCTGTCTCTGGGGTTGGAGACGTCAACCTCCCAGTCTACAACGCGCAGCACCACAGCTCCGCACCTCCATGACGCTGGCTCGTATCACTTCGGCTGTATCCGCTCTCGTCTCTGATCATTACCCATTTTCTTTGAAATATAATTGGGCGTCCTTAATTAGCCTACGTTACACGCTCTCTGTCTCTGTCTGTCTGTCTGTCTGTCTGTCTGTCTCTCTCTCTCTCTCTCTCTCTCTCTCTCTCTCTCTCTCTCTCTCTCTCTCTCTCTCTCTCTCTCTCTCTCCAGCACACGCTCATAATATGTGTATGTGTGTGTGCACGCATCCGCGCGCGCGCGGGGCGCGCGCGCGCGTGTGTGTGTGTGTGTGTGTGTGTGTGTGTGTGTGTGTGTGTGTGTAAGCAAGCGCGCGTGTGTGTTTATGTGCAGTACGCTGTGTGTGTGTGTGTGTGTGTGTGTGTGTGTGTGTGTGTGTGTGTGTGTGTGTGTGTGTGTGTGTGTGTATGTGTGTGTGTGCGTGCGAGCATGTGCGCGCGCGCGCGCGCGTGTGTGTGTGCTTGTGTGCGTGTGCGCGCAAACATGTGTATGCGTGTTGTTTTGGTCGTTCATGTTATTAATGGCATATATTACAGAGAGAGAGAGAGAGAGAGAGAGAGAGAGAGAGAGAGGAGGGGAGAGAAAGAGACAGACAGACAGACAGACAGACTGACACACAGATAGATAGACAGACAGACAGTGAGTGAGACAAAGATAGAGACAGAGAGAGAGAAGGAACGAAATAACATTCATTCACAGGCCAGACAGCATTGAGAAGGAGGTATGAATACGCATTGAGAAATAACACGTCGCCGAAAACATAAGTGAATGACTGCAAAAAGCAGTTCACTGAAATAGCGTTCACATGTACTAAGTGCACAACTTGTAATAAGTGCATATGTAAAAAGTGCCCATGTAATAAGTGCACATGTACTAAGTGCACAACTTGTAATAAGTGCATATGTAAAAAGTGCCCATGTAATAAGTGCACATGTAATACGTGCCCATGTAATAAGTGCACATGTAATAAGTGCACATGTAATACGTGCCCATGTAATAAGTGCCCATGTAACAAGTGCCCATGTAATACGTGCACAACTTGTAATAAGTGCACATGTAATAAGTGCACATGTAATAAGTGCACATATAAAAAGTGCCCATGTAATAAGTGCACATGTACATGTAATAAGTGCACATGTAATAAGTCCACAACTTGTAATAAGTGCACATGTAATAAGTGCACATATAAAAAGTGCCCATGTAATAAGTGCACATGTACATGTAATAAGTGCACATGTAATAAGTGCACAACTTGTAATAAGTACCCATGTAATAAGTGCCCATGTAATAAGTGCCCATGCAATAAGTGCCCATGTTATAAGTGCCCATGTAATAAGTGCCCATGTAATAAGTCCACAACTTGTAATAAGTGCACCACTTGTAATAAGCGTACATGTAATAAGTGCACAAGTGTCAATATCTTTATAACCTCAGCCGGCACGCCTCTTGAAAACTTTATAGATATACGTACCAATTCTGGAGGATGATACTATTTTGATTTAACGCTATCCAAGTTCCCCCAGAGCGCAACAAGGAAAGGCAAGGAGGGACGTAATCAGAAATACAAGACATAAGAGAGAGAGAGAGAGAGAGAGAGAGAGAGAGAGAGAGAGAGAGAGAGAGAGAGAGAGAGAGAGAGAGAAGAGACAGACAGACAGACAGACAGACAGACAGAGGCAAAGACAGAGAGACAGACAGACAGAGAGAGAGAGAGAGAGAGAGAGAGGAGAGACAGACAGACAGACAGAGAGAGAGAGAGAGAGACAGACAGACAGAGAGAGAGAGAGAGAGAGAGACAGAGAGAGGGGGGGAGAGACAGACAGACGGACAGAGAGAGAGAGAGAGAGAGAGAGAGAGAGAGAGAGACTTTACTGTCCTTCAGCCATATCATAGAGCAGGTAGGGAAGATGGAGAGAGAGAGAGAGAGAGAGAGAGAGAGAGAGAGAGAGAGAGAGAGAGAGAGAGAGAGAGAGATAATTCACTGGCCTCCGGCCACAAAACCATAGAGCACGATTAGGAATGGAGATGGAAAGGGCGGAGGGGGAGGGGCGGATGGAAAGTGGATGGGGGGGGGGGAGGGTTGTCAAAGGAGAGAGAGAGAGAGAGAGAGGCGCCAACCCGTTTCACACACATTACATATTACAGTCACATATTTACAAGCGGCTCTAAACTGTACCATGTGGCTAATACATGTATTTCAGTATCGTGCGGCGTGTACACGCATTAATATAAGCAGTCATCTGCACGGCCGAGTCTTCTTCCCACCGGCTAAAGCCTCGCTCTACGTCCGGTGATTAGGAGACTGTTACATGTGTGTGCTTAATGTCAAGTTAACAGATGGCCTATGCATATATATAATTATACTCTAAACCCCCGACTTCACCCTTAACCCCACTTCCGTTTCCTGTTAGTGATGACGACTGCGTGTGTTTTAAAAAAAATATATATTGGATCTCATCATGATAGTACATAACATTCAGCGAGACCGGTTTTAATGTGCTGTGATTAACTGTGATGCAGTACTTAACTGAGGAGGAAGTCGAAAGTTTCTAACCCGATGTTAGTTTGAATTTCCTGTGTGAATTAATGTATGTCAGAGAGAGAGAGAGAGAGAGAGAGAGAGAGAGAGAGAGAAAGGGAGGAGAGAGAGAGAGAGAGAGAGAGAGAGAGAGAGAGAGAGAGAGAGAGAGGAGAGAGAGAGAGAGAGAGAAGTACACATTGACAGTATGGTTCCTTCCGTCCTTATGTGTAAGTATATTATGGAGTGTTGGGGGAGAAGAGAGAGCCAACAGTGGGCGTAGAGGTGGGTGGACATTAAAAACGTATATTGTGTAACAGTTCCTTCCCCTGACAACTTTGGGGATTTAAGAATTAAAAAAAGAAAGGCAAATGGACATAACTCTGCGTCTAGTTTGTGATGATTCTGAGAAGGGGACGGAGAAATGGGGGCGTCGGGAGGGGGGGGGGGGGTGTTATCAGAGACTTCTCAGAACTAGCCGCAAAGCGAGGCGACTGCAGGCGGGAATCTAAACACATTTTAAATGTAATTAATAGCGAACCGCCAAGAAAACATAGACAAACATTCAATGCCCATCTTGTGCTGAAGTGAATGAAGATAAGTGACTGCTCGTTCATTTTCGTTGTCCTGAATGTTTTGTATCTTAACGGAAGAAGACCTAAGAGGTCGAAACGCGTCGTGTTTTGTCTTGTGATTCGCTTGTCTACGTTTTCTTGGCGGTTCGCTATTAATTACATTACATTAAAAATTCATCAGAAATGAACAAAACCAGCCCTACCGTGGCAGAGTCCTACGTTAATGACGTTCAGGTCTAACGCCTTCCCCTACCTCAGATGATATGGCAGACACAGATGATTATTTAAAGCAAATTGGGGGAAAGGGCTGGGGATTGGAAGACACCACTGATACCACCAGAACGACAACAGATTAAGACAGGCATAAAAAAAAATAAATTACATGGGCACAAAGCAGGATTCGACCTGCCAGATCTGGCTGTGGAAGCTGCAGGCTTCTATTCAGAGCCAGTCAGGTAAGGTAAGGTAAGGTAAGGTAAGGTAAGGTAAGGTAAGGTAATGTTGCTTAGAGCCCAGCCGACCGCAAAGGGCCACATCAGGGCTGTCATCACGTTAAAATCAACTCACAAATCATTCACTCACACAACTCTTTGAAATACATCTTCTAAAAAACCCACCTAAAAATCTTTCCACTGTAAAATCTCAGATCTGATGAAAAATATTCGTCTCTTTCAAGAATTCAAAGATCACTCTGGCGGAACATCTCTGAACAAGATTTTCATGGAATCTGCTGTAAAATGTTTGTGTCCCACATCATGCAAGTCCCAACATTCTAAAAGAATAGTACCCTGGCAGTTGCATGAGTCTGACAGTTAAGTCACGTTTAATGCCGTCACCCACTAGACGTGATGTAGCAGATGGAATGACAGAGGCATTTGTTATATTCCGGTTGAACGCCATCACCCACAAGGTGCGATGTAGTAGATGGTGTGGAAGTGACGTCAGTTACATCAAGGTTTTACGCCATCACCCAGTAGTTGTGATATGGCAGATGAAATGACAATGACGTTAGTTACACACAGGTGTCACTCTCACATCCACTGAAGGTGATATGGCAGATGAAATGACAATGACGGTAGTTAGACACTGGTTTCACTCTCACATCCACTAAATGTGATATGGCAGATGAAATGACAATGCCGTTAGATACATTCAGGTTTAAAGTCCACACCCAACGAATGGGATATGGTGATGAATTCAGTTGACAGTGACTTTAGTTGCGTTTAGGTTTGTAACGTTTATTTCCGCCCACCAAAGGTGTCATGATGATACAGCTGAGAGAACTGGCGGGCACCTATCTTTCTGTTTGCTGCCCAAAGGACAATGAGAAAAGACAGGGAGAGATATTGTCAGTATATATGTTCAACATCAACGGGTTTCGAACTCACGTCCGCTAGTGTACTTAGAACTCGACCACTGACGCAACCAGGCCCCCACACAAACAGTGATTGCTTATGGTGAAATTTACCGCCTGTATACAACCAAGGTCACTGAAAAGGAGAGCGATCCATGCGTTGTCAGTTTCTGTTTCGACAGAGCCAAGTCATCCACACAAGACCCTTTCAGGGTTCACCTCAAAAGAAAAAAAATTCTGTCATGGAATTAAGCAACAACAACAACAGCAACAACAACAACAAAACAGATTTCAATACAGTTATCAGAATAATCTTTAATCTTAATGTAAACAATTCTTAAACTGGCTAAAAGCAGGCGCTGTCGACAGCATTCCTGTCAATTTACTGTATCCATACTTTAAAAAAAAACGCCACTAGGAAGCGGATCCACTTTCGAACGATTACTAAACAACTATATCAGCTAATCGTTTACAAATGAAACTGATTTCGTCGCCATTTTGTTGATTTTGAACCACTGGCTTTGCAATGCAAACGCTGGCAGGAAAGTGACCACATGACAAGCAACGCCGTGAGGTTGAAGGACCAGAAATTCACGCACTGTTTTCTACTTATCTTGAACACACACACACACACGCACACACACACATGGGAGCGAGCACATGCACGTGCACATTTAAGAGACGACTTGGGTACGTCGTCGTGTGGGACCAACTTAGACTGAAGAGAGAGAGAGAGAGAGAGAGAGAGAGAGAGAGAGGAGAGAGAGGAGAGAGAGAGGAGAGAGAGAGAGAGGAGAGAGAGAGAGAGAGAGAGAGAGAGAGAGAGAGACAAGACAAGACAAGATAAAATTCTTTATTTACGAGGATAATAGATAAGCACTGAGCTTTTTTACATCCAGTCCTCGCCCTGAGTAGGGTCAACAATGCAAAATAAGATAAGGCAACAAAAGAAGCACGCAAAAGTGACAAGAACTACAATACGATACGGAAAAAATATGTACAATGTGTGTGTGTGAGAGAGAGAGAGAGAGAGAGAGAGAGAGAGAGGAGAGAGGAGAGAAGGAGAGAGAGTGAGAGAGAGAGAGGAGGAGAGAGAGAGAGAGAGGAGAGAGACGCAGGAGCGAAAGGAGTGCAGGGAAGGGCGATAGAGAAAGCTGGAGGGAGAGAGGGAATAAGAAGCGAGAGTGGGTGCGGGAAAGAGCATGTTTAAATCAATCTGACAATAAAAAAATTTCAAGGAATGCAAGACAATCGATTTTGAAGCACCAGTGGCAAAAAAAGAAAGAAAGAAAAGCAGAAAATAAAACACAAATGGAAGGGGGAAAATGCATAATGATATAGCCCAGTCACCACGGGTAGAGGGGCGGGGGGAGGGGGGGGGGGGGGGGGGGGGAGAATGTCATGTAGATAATAAATCAAGTCATTCCAGCAGAACCGTGAGAGAGAGAGAGAGAGAGAGAGAGAGAGAGAGAGAGAGAGAGAGAGAGAGAGAGAGAGAGAGAGAGAGAGGAGAGAGAGAGAGAGAGTCGCATAAGAATACAAGCATAACGACATAATGATAAGAGGGCAGGAGGTAGTGGGAAACACACACACACACACACACACACACACACACACCACACACACACACACACACACACACACACACACACACACACACACATGCACGTACTCACATAAGACACACTTATTAAACAGAATAACATGTGCATTTCAAGTACAAAACACTTTCTAAATAGGTTCATACAGAAAGGCAAAGAGGGTGGTGGTGGTAGGTGGTGGATTTATGGCGGAGCATGCAAGTACTGGCACATAAGATGGTTGAAGTAATGGTGTTTGAAGGTTGATATGCATTGGCGTTGTTTGGTTGATTCAGGGAGCGAGTTCCATTAACAGGAACCTGAATATGTTAAACTGGATATGAATAAGTCAATTCTAGGGACAGGGACACGAAGTTTGGGTGGGGTCCTTGAGGAATTAATTGAGAATCTGTGAACTAATGAACAAATGAACTAATGAACTAATGTTGAAGGTGCTTTCCCAGACACAATCTATGCATCATGATCCCTTTGTTGTATTCTAATCTCAGACTTAAGGGGAGAACTTGAATCTTTTGAGAGAGGAGAGAGATGAGAGAGAGAGGAGAGAGAGAGAGAGAGAGAGAGAGAGAGAGAGAGAGAGGAGAGAGAGAAGACAAGACAAGACAAAATTCTTTATTTACGAGGATAATAGATAAGCACTGATGTGCTTTTTTACATCCAGTCCTCGCCCTGTGTAGGGTCAACAATATAAAATAAAAGGCAACAAAGGAAGCATGCAAAGTGACTAGAACTACAATACAATAGGGGATTAAATTTAAAAAGGGGAAGAAGAAGGGAAAAAAAAAAAGAGAGAGAGAGAGAGAGAGAGAGAGAGAGAGAGAGAGAGAGAGGGAGAGAGAGAGAGAGAGAGAGAGAGAGAGAGAGACGCAGGAGCGAAGGGAGTGCGGGGTAAGCCTGCAGAGAGAGAGAGAGAGAGGGGGGGGAGAGAGAGAGAGAGAGAGGGGGGGGAGGGAGGGAGGGAGAGAGAGAGAGAGAGAGAGAGAGAGAGGAGAGAGAGAGGAGAGAGAGAGAGAGAGGGTGGGGGAGAAAGAGGCTAGAGTGGGTGCGATAAGAGAGCATGTTTAGAACAATCTGACAATCAAAAAATTTTCAAAGAGATACAAAACAATCAATTTTGAAACACCGGGGGAGGGGAAGAAATAAAGCACAAATGGAGGTGGGAAATGCATAATGATAGCCAGTCGCCACGGGTAGGAAGGGATATCATATGGATAAAAAATCAAGTCATTCCAGCAGAACCGTGAGGAGAGAGAGAGAGAGAGAGAGAGAGAGAGAGAGAGGAGAGAGAGAGAGGAGAGAGAGAGAGAGAGAGAGAGAGAGAGAGAGAGAGAGAGAAAGTCACATAAGAACACAAGCATTTCGACAGAATGACAAGAGGGCAGGAGGTAGTAGGAAAACACACACACACACCACACACACACACACACACACACACACACACACACACACACACACACACACATACATGTACTCATATAAGACATACTTACTAAACAAAATAACATACATGTGCATTTCAAGTACAAAAACACTTCCTAAATAGTCAGGTACATACATAAGGCAAAGAGGGTGGTGGTGATTGGTGGTGGATTTATGGCGGAGTATGTAAGTACTGGCACATAAGATGGTTGAAATAATGGGGGAGAGAGAGAGAGAGAGAGAGAGAGGAGAGAGAGAGAGAGAGAGAGAGAGAGAGAGAGAGAGAGAGAGAATTCATGGATGGAAAAAGGGCAGGCAAAAGAAAAAGACAGAAAACAAACCCTAAGAAAAACAGACCACGCGCGCTCTTGTGTCTGTACAGGTGGTACCGCGGTGTGTGTGTGTGTGTGTGTGTGTGTGTGTGTGTGTGTGTGTGTGTGTGTGTGTGTGTGTGTGTGTGTGTGTGTGTGTGACTCAGTCTGTGTTCTCCGATGTTCTCTATGATATGAGCGAAGATAATTTCCAACCTTGTCAAAGATCATCTCAAGATAAGCAGAGGCCAAATAATTATGGTTATCGTCTCTTAGATTTATGTAATCACTGTCAATATACATTTTTAACGGAAGAATTGGTTCAGATGCTGGTATTGGAACATGCACATGTAAAGGAAGCACAGTTGTTGATTATATCATTGGTTCTAGATATTTGATGGAAAATGCAAGTAAGTTTAAAGTTGATGTTTTTGATGCGTTGTTCTCTGATGTGCATTGCCCATTATGCCTGTCTCTTCAGTTAAAACGTGTTTGTTTTCAATGAATCTAATGGTACTAAACACTCTCTGCATCAAAGGTATGATGGTGCAGAGATTAGAAGATGGGATAACAACAAATGTAATGAATATAAAGAACATTTAGCAAATTACAATGCTGATGAAATTGTAACTTTATTTGAACAAGGCACAATATCAATCAGTGAAATGAATAAGCGGGTTTCGTCAATTCTTGTTGATTCAGCGAAGGATACATTTGGTACTTACTCTATACTTACAATAATAGATATTCAACGAGGCAGAATCAAAGCTGGTTTGATAAGGAGTGTAAAGTTTCTCGAAGCCAGTACTTTAAAGCAAAGCATAAAGTTAAATGTTCAAATACTGTGCCCAATCTAAATAATCTTGCTGCTAAAAGCAAAGAATATAAAATGTTTTGAGACGATCTGAAAGAAGAGCAACGAGAAAATGGCCATAGAGAACTGCGAGCTTTAAAAACTAGAAATCCAAGGGATTATTGGAGGAAAATTAAAGGCAAAAAAGCTTCATCGTGCCCTATACCTCTTGAAGAGCTTAAAAATCATTTCCAGTCCCTTAATCAAAATACTGGATGTAATGATATCATTTTTAGTAACGAAGTATCTGAAGGAAATATCAATCTAGACATTTTAAATGATTCAATTACTGAGGATGAAATTGAAAGAGTCATTAAATGTTTAAAGAATAATAAGCAGCAGGAGTTGATTTAGTAAGGAATGAATATATAAAGAATAGTGTTCCTTATATGACAAAGTTTTATTGTTATTGTTTAATCGTGTTTTGGATTCTGGTATTATACCAGAAGATTGGGTGACAGGGTTAATTGTACCACTCTATAAAGGCAAAGGAGATCAACAAGACTGCAATAACTACAGAGGGATAACACTGTTAAGTTGTGTAGGCAAATTATTCACGTCAATTCTAAATAGCAGACTTACTTATTTTGTTGAAATGAATGGACTTATTTCAGAAAACCAAGCAGGTTTTAGACGCATGCATTCAACGCTTGACCATGCTTTTGTTCTTAAATCATTGATTGACATGTTTGCAATCAACAATGGAAAATTATACTGTGCTTTTATTGATTACAGAAAGGCATTTGATTCTATTTGGAGACATGCTTTATGGCACAAACTGTTGAGTCAAGGCATATCTGGGAAAATTCTGCACGTTGTAATCAATATGTATGATCAAATAAAATCGTGCATTTTTCTAAATGGTCAAAAATCAGAGTTCTTTGGCAGTTTTAGGGGAGTTCGTCAAGGAGAAAACCTTTCACCCTTATTGTTTTCATTATTTTTTAAATGATCTACAACAGTTCCTTATTGACAATAACTGTTCTACTCTAGAATATGATTTAACGCAAGAGTTAAAACTTGAACAGTTTATTAAATTGCTTGTATTGTTATATGCTGATGATACAATTTTACTGGCAAATTCTAAATCAGCTTTGCAAAAAGAACTTAATGCCTTACATATATATTGCATGCAATGGCAATTAGAAGTAAATCCAAAGAAAACAAAAATAGTTGTCTTTCATGGTCGAAATAGTATGCGTGAAAATTTTTTCTTTGGGAATGAAAAAATAGAGGTTCTTAATTCAATTAAATACTTAGGCATCGAGTTCAGCAGAACAGGTTCGTTTTACAAAGCAAAAAAATGTGCTTATAATCAGGCTCTCAAGGCAATGTTTTCAGTATTACAAACTGCAAGGAAGCAGAAATTGCCAATTGATGTTTGCATACAATTATTTTATTCCATAGTTGTACCTGTGTTGTTGTATGGTTGTGAAATTTGGGGTTATGAAAATGTTGATATATTAGAAAGTTACAGTTACGTTTTTTAAAGTATTTATTTAGATTAAATAAAACTACAATGACTTCAATGATTTATGGTTGAAACCGGAATCTATCCTTTATCTGTACTGATTAAAGTAAGAATGATAAGGTTCTGGGCTAACTTAGTTGTTCCTGATTCTAAGAAGTATTCAAACAAAGTATATAATATCTTACATGAACTATATACAAAAGGAATTTTCGTTTCACCATGGCTTAGTTATGTTAAAAGCATTTTATTTGAAACTGGTTTTGATTGTGTTTGGGAATCTCATTCATTCACAAACAGAAATAACTTATGTAAGTGTGTTAAAAAGGAGTTGCAAAATAATTATGCTCGTCATTGGCGCAGTTCTCTTGAAAACAGCAACAAGTGTGTATTCTATAAAAGTATAAAGACTGTCTTTGGAAAAGAACATTATATTTCTTCCTTACCAGATATTTATGTTATACCTTTATTCAAAGTTAGATGTAGTAACCATAAATTGCAAATTGAAATTGGAAGACACCATAATGTTCCAAGAGAATTGCGTATTTGTCGTAACTGTGAAATGGGTGAAATTGGAGATGAATTCCATTGCATCATGGAATGTCCAAAATATAATGAACTTCGTGAAAAATTCATCCCTAAAAAATATCTAAAACCAAAGTCTGTTTTCAACTTTTGTAATTTATTTCAAAAAGGAAGACGCATTTGTTTGAATATTGTAAGTTTCTAAAAAATGGGAAGATTGTTTAATGAGATCGTTCAGTTCACCAGAATTCAGCATTTCGCAATTTGGGTTCACACAATTGTTCTGAGTGAGTTTCGTATTTCTTTGTTACATTTGTACCCTCCATCCCCCAGCGGGGGTTTCAAAGGATTAAATTTGAAATTGAATTTGAATTGAATTGAATTGTAAGAGAGAGAGAGAGAGAGAGAGAGAGAGAGAGAGGGGAGAGAGACAAGACAAGACAAGACAAATTCTTTATTTACGAGGATAATAGATAAGCATGATGTGCTTTTTTACCCCAGCCCTCGCCTGTGTAGGGTCAAAAATATAAAATAAAGGAAACAAAGGAAGCATGAAAAAGTGACTAGAACTACATACAATAGGGGATTAAAATTTTAAAAGGAAAAAAAAAAAAAAAAAAAAAAAAAAAAAAAAGGAGGAGGAGAGAGAGGGGGAGAGAGAGAGGGGAGAGGAGAGAGAGAGAGGAGAGAGAGAGAGAGAGGGACGCAGGAGCGAAGGGAGTGCGGGGTAAGCCTGCAGAGAGAGAGAGAGAGGGGGGAGAGAGAGAGAGGGGGGGGAGGGAGGGAGAGAGGAGAGGGTGGGGGAGGAAGAGGCTAGATTTGGGTGCGATAAGAGAGCATGTTTAAAAACAATTGACAATCAAAAAAATTCCCAAAGAGATACAAAACAATCAATTTTGAAACACCGGGGGAGGGGGGGAGGGGGGGGGGGGGAGAAATAAAGCACAAATGGAGGGGGGGAATGCATAATGTTTAGCCCAGTCGCCACGGGTAGGAAGGGATACATATGGATAAAAAATCAAGTCATTCCAGCAAAACCCGTGGAGGAGAGAGAGAGAGAGAGAGGGGAGAGAGAGAGAGAGAGAGAGAGAGAGAGAGAGAGAGAGGAGAGAGAGAGAGGAGAGAGAGAGAGGAGAGAGAGAAAGTCACATAAAAACTAAAGATTTCGACAGAATTGACAAGAGGGCAGGGGTAGTAGGAAACACACCCAAACACACACACACCACACACACACACACACACACACACACAACACACACCACACACACACACCCCACATATTATATATATATTATATCTATAAGAATACTTTACTAAACAAAATAACATACATATGCATTTCAAGTACAAAAACATTTTCTAAATAGTCGGTACATACATTACGCAAAGAGGGTGGGGGGGAATGGTGGTGGATTTATGGTGGAGTATGTAAGTACTGGCACAAAAGATGGTTGAAATAATGGTGTTTGAAGGTTGATATGCATTGGGCTGTTGGTTGATTCAGGGAGCGAGTTCCATTGACAGGAACCTGAATATGTTAAACTGATTTGAATAAGTCAATTCTAGGAACGGGACATGAGTTTGGGTAGTGTCCTTGAGGAATTTATTGGAATCTGTGAATAATGTTGAGGGTGCCTTCCCAGACACAATCTTGTGCTTATGATCCTTTGTTGTATTCTAATCTCAGACTTAATGGGAGAACTGAATCTTTTTTAGTCTGAGTCCAGAAGACTACTGCTTTTTGGAGGACTAATTTGAGTGCTCGCTTGTGCAGGCTAACAATGGTTTGAGAGTGTTTAGCGCTAGCACACCATAGAGTAGATCCATAGTCTATGTATGATTGAATATGAGACTGGAAAAAGAGCTTGCGTGAATGCAGGTCGTGAGAAGCGTTTGATTTTGGAGAGTTGAAAACTTTCTGTGAAAGTTTTTGCATAGTGGGTTATGTGAGCTTGCAGCTCATATTGTTATCAATGGTTATTCTAGCACTTTGAGGCATGTAACTGTTCAACGGGTCATTTTTAAGATGTACAGGAGGAAACTTAAGAGTGAGATTTTGTCTTTTTGCCTGGTTGTGATAGCATGGATTTAGTTTTTTGAGGGTGAAGGGGACATGTGATTTAGTTCAGTCCATTTCACGAGATCATTCGCACTTTCTTGTAAGTTTGTGCAAGAACAGTAACATCAGAATGATTTGTGTGGATTGTTGTGTCATCAGCAAAAAGTTCACAGGTGGATGTGATTGTAGAGGGGATCATTGATGTAATTGTGAATAATAAGGGACCAAGATAGAGCCTTGTGGGGACGCCATGGGGAAAGTGTTTGAATATGAGGAAGGTTGTATTAATTTTCCACATTGTTGCCTATTGTGAGATATGAGTGAAAAAGCGTAAGAGTTCCTGTGGATAAGCCATAAATTTTAATTTTCTAAGAAGAAGGTTGTGGTCTATCACATCAAATGCTTTTTTGAAATCAATAATAGGACACACAATATTTGTTGTTGTGATGCTGTTTAGCCAGATCATTCAGCCAGGTTGATTAGTGCTGTGTTGGCATGAATGGTTGTGTCGGAACCCGGACTGTCTTGGATGAATGCAAGGGTATGTATTAAGGTGGTGTAATGTGTGTTTGTTTATGTGTTTTTCAAAGGTTTGGAAAGAGTGGAATGATTCGAGATTGGTCTGTAGTTTGCAGGATCTGAGCTGTCACCTGCTTTGTAGATAGGAATGACTTTTGCTTTTTTGAAAAATATTGGGAAAATGATTTTGTCGATACACAGATTGAAGACGTATGTCAACGTATCTGTAATTGCTGGAGCTGATAGTTTGAGAATTTTGCGTCAAGGCATCCACCCCGCAGGTACTTGACTGTTTTAGGTGTGTTAGGTAGTGATAGATTCTAATACTGTTATTGGTGGAATATTTAAGTTCAGCGTGATGTTTTATCATGGCAATATTGTTTCAGTTTTTGAAGGTCGTTTGATCTTGAAGAATCAGCGTGACAACTTTTATTGGCTATAGTGCAAAAGTGGGTGTTTAGCTGTTCGACGGAGATGTCTTTAATTATAGTTGATTTTGAAGAGATTGATTGTTTGTAATGCTCGTTAATAGCTCTCCATACCAATTTTGGGTTTGATTGTGAAATTAGTTCTGTAGTATTTCGTTTTTTCTCTGCGCTTCTGTGAATTTATTGCATTTCTCAATTTCTAGATTCCTCTTCATAGCCATGTTGTTTAAGCAGATCTCTAAGATAACCTGCCTCGTAACTCTTTAGTGTACCATGCCGGTTTGGGATTATGTCGTACTCTAATCGTTTTTAGAGGGGGTGTTTATCATATATTTCTGTAAATGTTCTGATCCAAAATTCCACAGCAACATCTGGATCAGTTATGTTGTAAACGGATGAGAGATTTGTGGTAAGCAAGTATGTAGAAAATCTTGGTTGTTAAAGTTTGTAAGCAACGGTAGGTTATTGTCTTGTGTCCGTTTTGGGAATTTTTACTCGAGAGAGAGAGAGAGAGAGAGAGAGAGAGTGTGTGGTGAGTGTGTGTGTTGTGTGTGTGTGTGTGTGTGTGTGTGTGTGGTGTGTGTGTGTGTGTGGTGTGTGTGTGTGAGAGGAGAGAGAGAGAAGAGAGAGAGAAGAGAGGAGAGAGAGAGAGAGAGATGGAGAGAGAGAAGGACAGACAGAGAGAGAGAGAGTGTTGTGTGTGTGTGTATGTATGGAGAGGGGGGGAAGAGAGAGAGAGGAGAGAGAGAGGAGAGGAGAGGAGAGGAGAGAGAGGAGGGAGGAGAGAGAGAGAGAGAGGTGACAGGATGGGAAATAGGCTGATAAAAGAAAGTCGTGTAGGGGAAGGGGAATGGGGGGGGGGGGGGGGGGGGGGGATGAAGGGCGGGAAGGGGGGAGAGGAAGAGGACGCAGCTGAGGGGGAGATGGGTGTGGGGTGAGGTGCACAGTTGCTTCAGTTCGTGTTTTCAATTAATATTCAAACGCGCAATTAACACCGGCTTCCAGGGACAATCAATAAGATTAACTGGGTGACTGATCCTCAGTGATATAATCTGTTGACCTTCCGTTTAGCACGCAGCGCGACAACCATCTACTCCCTGAAGAATATTCTGTGGAATGTCCAGATGATGAAAGAAACTAAAAAAAAAGTTTTAGTTGACGAATTACCCGACAAGTGCGTTAGTGATCTCGGACGGGGAAAGCGTCCAGGACTCATATGAATACGTCACACTCCGAATAGCAGACGAACTAAGGGAGACGAATGGACAACTCGGAAGTGATCTCATCGGTTTACGGACATGCGCCATCTGGTGTCTTCTGC
>CM031621.1:136405-138905 GCA_018398815.1 Conus ventricosus | reverse complement strand
GTTTGAAGTGGTAGAAAAAGAGCTGAAATAGTGGGGAGAAACCAGACAGAGTGCTGGTTTGAAGTGGTAGAAAAAGAGCTGAAATAGTGGGGAGAAACTAAACACACGGCGACCCAAGACAGAGCAGCTGGTTGGAGGTGGTAGAAAAAGAGCTGAAACAGAATGGCCAGCAAAGGGTCAGGGCCACAAAAATTGACTGCACAGAACAGTCCACAGAGGGCGCCATCCCTCGAATAGTGCTGACAACGTCAGAATCAGTCACCATAGAACCTTCAGATCCATCATCGACTCATCCTTCAGCAAAGAAGGTACCGCCAAGATGTGCTGCGCCCACGTTATCGAGCGAGAAGAAGAGAGCCACATCCTCTCCGCATCGAACCAGGTTGAGCACGTCAGACAGATCGACAGGACGTCAGAGTCCGAGTCCAGCATCCAGGACAGGCAGCCATGGAAGCCCCAACAGCCGAGCCGCCCTTCGCCAGAGTTCCAGTCCTTCCCGCAGACAGGGGGCAAATCCCAGCTCCAATCCGTCTTCCAGATCAGCCACGCCATCACGTGAGCATAGGATCCGGAAGTCACTGACCCCCAATGCCAGTCCTGGGTCCAGCCCCTCCTCGCGCCGCCGTGCTGCCCGTGAATCCCTGACGCCCAGTCCCACGCCCGCCTCCTTCGCCAGTTCCAGGAGCAGCAGGGATTCCCCTTTGTCCGTCCTGTTGCAGAAGGTAAACTGGGTCACTGCTTTACTGACACCTCTGTGTACAGCTGATGCTTAAAGCCTGTCATTTTGAATTTGACTGAAAATTCATTTTAACTGTACAAAGCAGATACTTGTGTCAGTTTGTCAGCATGGTGTGTGTCTGTCAGTCTCTCTCCGGTGTTTCTTCCTCTCTGTCATTATCAGTCTCAGTTTAGAATCTGTATCAGTGTATACATATGTGAATATGTTTTATCAGACATACTTTCTCTCTCTGTCCCTCCATTCCTCTCTCTCTCTCAGTCTCTTTCTCTCTGGTTCAGTTGGTTTGAACTGACAGTGATATTACAGAGTTTATAGACTCAAAGACTGCCTGTTCATGTGACTTAGCATTATGCATACAATCTTTGTGTGTGACTGCCTCTCTGTCTGTCATTTTGTCTCTCTGTCTAAATGACGTGTGTGGCCATCTGTTGTGAATGACTTCGCACTATTTGTTACTTACTCATGAATACTCTTCCCTGTCCATGTTATTCAGTGTTCAGGTGTAACGGCCGGTCTGACTATAAAATCAGGACCTTGTCTCTACCTTATTCAGTGTGTGGGTGTAACGGCCGGTCTGACTATAACATCAGGGACCTTGTCTCTACCTTATTCAGTGTGTGGGTGTAACGGCCGGTCTGACTATAACATCAGGGACCTTGCGGGACAGCTTGAAAACGTTGGTTTCATTTTCTAGAGAGCCGAGAGATGGTGATGGTTTGAGAATGCAGGTTGTGTGTGTGTTGGTGGTGTCACTCTTCGTTTCTATGGAGTTCAACGTTGCAAACGCCTGCTTCACCATCATGTAAATCTGCAGTGGATCTGAAACTCCTGCTTCACCATCATGTGCATCTGCAATGGATGTGAAACTCCTGCTTCACCATCATGTAATCTGCAATGGATGTTTTGGGGGGTCCCTGGATCAGACAAAATCCAGAGAGAGACTGTGTGATTTGGTGCTGTCAAATTTGATGTGGAGAGATGGTCATTGGGCTTTGATGCTTGATACAAACAAGGCCTGTGCCATGTGTATCATTCTCACTGGCTCTGTGAAAACAATCATTGAAATAGATCTGAATTTTTTAAAAAAAGAAAAAGAAGGGAATTAAGAAATCATTTTGCTGTTTTTACCTGTGGGCATAAGAACCATATTCACTTTTTCCAACTTCCTTTTTGGTTTTTGTTGGAAAAACGTCTCTTGTGGATTTGAATCAGTGACCTTAGACATATCATTAATTTATTCTAACTAGTCAGTTACAGCACTTTCTGTCTGGAATGACTTAAGAAGAAAAAAAGACAAGCTCTGGTTTTGGTGCTTGTATTAATACACTACTGTTGCCTTCGCATGGAAGTCTCCATCACGGGAATAGGTCTGGATGTTCTGTTGTCTGTGTGTGTGTAGATGGTCACATGGAAGTCATCAGCATGGGAATAGGTCTGGATGTTCTGTTGTCTGTGTGTGTGTAGATGGTCACATGGAAGTTATCAGCATGGGAATAGGTCTGGATGTTCTGTTGTCTGTGTGAGTGTGTACATCAGCTGACACAGACCCAAACAGGTACCATTCTAGTATAGTAGTTTCTACCTTTTAGGCATGTGTGTATTGAGTATGTGCGTGGACACACACAGACACCACACACAGACACAGACAGACACACAGACACACACACACACACACACACACACACACACACACACACACACACACACACACACACACACACACACACACTCACACACACACACACACACAAACAGAGGCTT
>CM031621.1:121405-131405 GCA_018398815.1 Conus ventricosus | reverse complement strand
TGTCAAGAGTGACCAGATCATTATTGTTACTGTACTGATTGATACTGTCAAGAGTGACCAGATCATTATCGTCGCTGTACTGATTGATACTGTCAAGAGTGACAGGATCATTATTGTCACGTACTGATTGATACTGTCAACAGTGACAGGATCATTATTGTCACTGTACTGATTGATACTGTCAAGAGTGACAGGATCATTATTGTCACTGTACTGATTGATACTGTCAAGAGTGACAGGATCATTATTGTCACGTACTGATTGATACTGTCAAGAGTGACAGGATCATTATTGTCACTGTACTGATTGATACTGTCAAGAGTGACAGGATCATTATTGTCACTGTACTGATTGATACTGTCAAGAGTGACCAGATCATTATCGTCACTGTACTGATTGATACTGTCAAGAGTGACAGGATCATTATTGTCACGTACTGATTGATACTGTCAAGAGTGACCAGATCATTATCGTCACTGTACTGATTGATACTGTCTAGAGTGACAGGATCATTATTGTCACTGTACTGATTGATACTGTCAAGAGTGACAGGATCATTATTGTCACTGTACTGATTGATACTGTCAAGAGTGACAGGATCATTATTGTCACGTACTGATTGATACTGTCAAGAGTGACCAGATCATTATTGTCACTGTACTGATGGATACTGTCAAGAGTGACAGGATCATTATTGTCACTGTACTGATTGATACTACTGTCAAGAGTGACAGGATCATTATTGTCACGTACTGATTGATACTGTCAAGAGTGACAGGATCATTATTGTCACGTACTGATTGATACTGTCAAGAGTGACAGGATCATTATTGTCACGTACTGATTGATACTGTCAAGAGTGACAGGATCATTATTGTCACGTACTGATTGATACTGTCAAGAGTGACCAGATCATTATTGTTACTGTACTGATTGATACTGTCAAGAGTGACCAGATCATTATCGTCGCTGTACTGATACTGTCAAGAGTGACAGGATCATTATTGTCACGTACTGATTGATACTCTCAAGAGTGACAGGATCATTATTGTCACTGTACTGATTGATACTGTCAAGAGTGACAGGATCATTATTGTCACTGTACTGACTGATACTGTCAACACTGACAGGATCATTATTGTCACGTACTGATTGATACTGACAGTCAAGAGTGACAGGATCATTATTGTCACGTACTGATTGATACTGTCAAGAGTGACCAGATCATTATTGTTACTGTACTGATTGATACTGTCAAGAGTGACCAGATCATTATTGTTACTGTACTGATTGATACTGTCAAGAGTGACCAGATCATTATCGTCGCTGTACTGATTGATACTGTCAAGAGTGACAGGATCATTATTGTCACGTACTGATTGATACTGTCAACAGTGACAGGATCATTATTGTCACTGTACTGATTGATACTGTCAAGAGTGACAGGATCATTATTGTCACTGTACTGATTGATACTGTCAAGAGTGACAGGATCATTATTGTCACGTACTGATTGATACTGTCAAGAGTGACAGGATCATTATTGTCACTGTACTGATTGATACTGTCAAGAGTGACAGGATCATTATTGTCACTGTACTGATTGATACTGTCAAGAGTGACCAGATCATTATCGTCACTGTACTGATTGATACTGTCAAGAGTGACAGGATCATTATTGTCACGTACTGATTGTTACTGTCAAGAGTGACCAGATCATTATCGTCACTGTACTGATTGATACTGTCTAGAGTGACAGGATCATTATTGTCACTGTACTGATTGATACTGTCAAGAGTGACAGGATCATTATTGTCACTGTACTGATTGATACTGTCAAGAGTGACAGGATCATTATTGTCACGTACTGATTGATACTGTCAAGAATGACAGGATCATTATTGTCACTGTACTGATGGATACTGTCAAGATTGACAGGATCATTATTGTCACTGTACTGATTGATACTACTGTCAAGAGTGACAGGATCATTATTGTCACGTACTGATTGATACTGTCAAGTGTGACAGGATCATTATTGTCACGTACTGATTGATACTGTCAAGAGTGACAGGATCATTATTGTCACGTACTGATTGATACTGTCAAGAGTGACAGGATCATTATTGTCACGTACTGATTGATACGTCAAGAGTGACCAGATCATTATTGTTACTGTACTGATTGATACTGTCAAGAGTGACCAGATCATTATCGTCACTGTACTGATACTGTCAAGAGTGACAGGATCATTATTGTCACGTACTGATTGATACTGTCAAGAGTGACAGGATCATTATTGTCACTGTACTGATTGATACTGTCAAGAGTGACAGGATCATTATTGTCACTGTACTGATTGATACTGTCAACAGTGACAGGATCATTATTGTCACGTACTGATTGATACTGACAGTCAAGAGTGACAGGATCATTATTGTCACGTACTGATTGATACTGTCAAGAGTGACAGGATCATTATTGTCACTGTACTGATTGATACTGTCAAGAGTGACAGGATCATTATTGTCACTGTACTGATTGATACTGTCAAGAGTGACCAGATCATTATTGTCACTGTACTGATTGATACTGTCAAGAGTGACAGGATCATTATTGTCACGTACTGATTGATACTGTCAAGAGTGACCAGATCATTATTGTCACTGTACTGATTGATACTGTCTAGAGTGAGAGGATCATTATTGTTACTGTACTGATTGATACTGTCAAGAGTGACAGGATCATTATTGTGACTGTACTGATTGATACTGTCAAGAGTGACAGGATCATTATTGTCACGTACTGATTGATACTGTCAAGAGTGACAGGATCATTATTGTCACTGTACTGATGGATACTGTCAAGAGTGACAGGATCATTATTGTCACGTACTGATTGATACTGTCAAGAGTGACAGGATCATTATTGTCACGTACTGATTGATACTGTCAAGAGTGACAGGATCATTATTGTTACTGTATTGATTGATACTGTCAAGAGTGACAGGATCATTATTGTTACTGTACTGATTGATACTGTCAAGAGTGACAGGATCATTATTGTTACTGTACTGATTGATACTGTCAAGAGTGACCAGATCATTATTGTTACTGTACTGATTGATACTGTCAAGAGTGACCACATCATTATCATCACTGTACAGATTGATACTGTCAAGAGTGACAGGATCATTATTGTGACGTACTGATTGATACTGTCAAGAGTGACAGGATCATTATTGTCACTGTACTGATTGATACTGTCAAGAGTGACAGGATCATTATTGTCACTGTACTGATTGATACTGTCAAGAGTGACAGGATCATTATCGTCACTGTACTGATTGATACTGTCAAGAGTGACAGGATCATTATTGTCACATACTGATTGATACTGTCAAGAGTGACCAGATCATTATCGTCACTGTACTGATTGATACTGTCAAGAATGACAGGATCATTATTGTCACTGTACTGATTGATACTGTCAAGAGTGACAGGATCATTATTGTCACGTACTGATTGATACTGTCAAGAGTGACAGGATCATTATCGTCCCTGTACTGATTGATACTGTCAAGAGTGACCAGATCATTATCGTCACTGTACTGATAGATACTGTCTAGAGTGACAGGATCATTATTGTCACTGTACTGATTGATACTGTGAAGAGTGACAGAATCATTATTGTCATGTACTGATTGATACTGTCAAGAGTGACAGGATCATTATTGTCACGTACTGATTGATACTGTCAAGAATGACAGGATCATTATTGTCACTGTACTGATTGATTCTGTCAAGAGTGACAGGATCATTATTGTCACGTACTGATTGATACTGTCAAGAGTGACAGGATCATTATTGTCACTGTACTGCTTTATACTGTCAAGAGTGACAGGATCATTATTGTCACTGTACTGATTGATACTGTCAAGAGTGACAGGATCATTATTGTCACGTACTGATTGATACTGTCAAGAGTGACAGGATCATTATCATCACTGTACTGATGGATACTGTCTAGAGTGACAGGATCATTATCGTCACTGTACTGATTGATACTGTCAAGAGTGACAGGATCATTATCGTCACTGTACTGATTGATACTGTCAAGAGTGACAGGATCATTATTGTCACGTACTGATTGATACTGTCAAGAGTGACAGGATCATTATTGTCACGTACTGATTGATACTGTCAAGAGTAACAGGATCATTATTGTCACGTACTGATTGATACTGTCAAGAGTGACAGGATCATTATTGTCACGTACTGATTGATACTGTCAAGAGTGACAGAATCATTATTGTTACTGTACTGATTGATACTGTCAAGAGTGACAGGATCATTATCATCACTGTACTGATTGATACTGTCAAGAGTGACATGATCATTATCGTCACTGTACTGATTGATACTGTCAAGAGTGACAGGATCATTATTGTCACTGTACTGATTGATACTGTCAAGAGTGACAGGACCATTATTGTCACTGTACTGATGGATACTGTCAAGAGTGACAGGATCATTATTGTCACTGTACTGATTGATACTGTCAAGAGTGACAGGATCACCGTGTCTCCTCCTGTCCAAAAGTGGATCTCCTGCAGATAGTCTTCATGAGGAATGGACTGGAGGCAAAGACAGGTCAGAAAACGCTCAGCAACTCTGGAGCAACAATCACTAACTCTGGAGCAACTTTTCTTTTGCAGTGGGAGGACTGAGGAGGATTGAGGGAGGGGTGGGGGGAGGTAGAGGGAGGGACTGAACCCTCTCCCCCACGAGAGTTCAGCTGAAGGACTCCATCTGTTGGCGTAGATCAGTCCAAACCCTGCAGGAGAAGCTGTTAGAGTTCAGCTGAAGGACCCCATCTGTTGGCGTAGATCAGTCCACACTGGCCCTGCAGGAGATGTCCGGGCTGTGAACCCAGAAGAGTTGAAGAGGTGTCCCTGATGAATGGCCAGGGAGGACATTGAGAGATCCACTAATGACAAGCCCAGGCCAGGGAAGACCCAGACACAGGAGGACTGGTTGTTCCCCCCCCCCCCCCCCCCCTGTGATCTGTAGTCTGACCTGCACTTGTTGGGACTGACCTCAAAGAGCAGCAGAGGGCTGGACCAGGTCAAACAAGTGGCCCACACCTCTCATGCTCGTTTGACAGCAATGTAGACCCAGGGCTCTGTGAGTGGACAGGGCTTGTTTTCAGTGGCTGGTGATGGACTGATGGGGAATAGAATGTGCACACACACACACACACACACACACACACACACGCACACACGCGCACACACTACACACAATACACATACACACACATACGCATGCGCACACTATACAAATGCGTGCGTGTGTGCGCGCATGTGCACGCGTGCGCGCGCACACACACACACACACACACACACACACACACACACACACACACACACACACACACACACAGAGAGAGAGAGAGAGAGAGAGAGAGAGAGAGAGAGAGAGAGAGAGAGAAGCATGCTCATTCCTTTCTTGCCAGGTGAGGCCACAGGGCAAGCAACACTGTGATGATAGACACTGTCCAGTGCAGCTGTGAGGCCTTTCTCCCCTGTCTCCACCAGTCCATCCAATCTCTTGTTGTTTAGTGTCCAGCTGTCCACAGAGGTCCATCAGCCATGCAAGCAAGTAAACAACAGGTACTCCTCTTTCTCCCAACTACACCCCCCCCCCCCCCCCCCCTCACCACCCTCTCTACTTTAAAAAGAAAGAAAAGAAAGATTTCATGTGGCTTTTGAACCAAAACGCTTTTCTTGCTTGAAAACAGCTGTCTTTGTGGGTGTCTTCAGGTCTGAAAGGCTGGCCGTGTGCTGAAGCTCATCTCACTGCACTTTATGACTGAAAATGAACCTCAGTGACCTACCCCCCCCACCCCCACCCCTCACCGCCTCCTACCAGCTTTTTTTTTTTCTTTATGTGTATTTTCAACTGCAGCTATCAACCCCTGCTTTAATTAAAATTAAAAAAAAAAAAGGTGTCTTTATGAGTAAAGATATATCACTCTGCTCAGAGCATGCGTCTCAATGTCCACGACTTATTTCCCTTCTGAAACGCACACACAAGAAACCCCTCCGATTGATTTCTTTTCGATATTTCAGCCTTTGTCATCTGCTATCAAACAAGCCGACCAAACCCACTTGAAGTGTCAAAGTGGCTGCAACCATCAGACAGGGTGAAAGAAAAAGACGAAAAGAAAAGAAAAAAAAGAAGTTGAAGAAGCCATGACTAGCTGTGGAGGAGGAATGTCATTTTTAGGGGGGGGGGGGGGGGGGGGGGGGGGGGGGGATGTCTTGTCTTTTGTCTGTGCTCAGTGGGCTGTGACCGTAAGAGAACACTGCTAACATGACGCCCATTGTCGCTGACTTCACCAGGAAAAAAGAAAAGAAAAGAGAATCACCTCACAGTGCTCTTTGTCTCTGTCAGTGTGTATAGGCTGTGTGTGTGTGTGTGTCTGCTGTGTGTCTCTCTGTCTATGTGTGTGTGTGTGTGTGTGTGTGTGTGTGTGTGTGTGTATGTGTGTGTGTGTGTGTGTGTGTGTGTGTGTTGTACAGCGTCGACTCCAACTTTGCGTCAACAGAATCCAACAGTGGGCCGAGGAAAACGGGTTTACCTTCTCCCGCACCAAGACTCAGTCAATTCATTTCCACAATTTTCGTCGATTCTTTGATGATCCTGAAATTCGTCTAGACAAGTCCACCATTCCAGTTGTAAAAGAAGCCAAATTCCTGGGAGTTATTTTTGACCAAAAACTCAACTTTCTCAGCCACATCAAAAACCTCAAAACTTCTTGCCAGAAAGCTCTGAATATTCTGCGGGTCGTAGCACACACCGACTGGGGCGCTGATAAGAAAACTTTGCTGCACCTCTACAGAGCCTTGGTCCGTTCCAAATTGGATTATGGTTGTGCTGTGTACGGCTCTGCAAGACCCTCTTACCTCAAACTTTTGGACCCTATCCACCATCAAGGGCTTCGTCTCTGTCTTGGAGCGTTCCGCACCACCCCTGTGTACAGCCTGTACGCAGAGGCAGGTGAACCTTCACTGTCCAACCGCAGGCTGAAACTGTCTTTGAATTATTACATCCGACTGTTCTCAGAACCGCAGAATCCTGCCTATGACTGTGTTTTTGACCCTCCGTTCCAAAGTAAGTTTGAAACAAACCCGAAATGTATTCCGCCGTTTGGGCTTCGTATGCAGCCTCACGTGCGGAATGCAGGTATAGACCTGGGAGTAGTTTCCGATTTTTCCAAGTTTCCGGATCAACCTCCATGGACCTTTTTCACACCAGAGATTCGTTTTGATCTCGCAGCTTTCCGTAAGGAGTCTACCAGCTCTCTGGCGTACAAGGCTTTGTATGCCGAGCTCTGTTCCAAATTCCCATCCTATCAAAAAGTTTTCACTGACGGTTCCAAGTCTGAGGATGGAGTGGCCTGTGCAGCCTACTGCCCTGGGGCTCCTTCTCAGATATTGTTGGAACATATACATTCAGATGCTTCTGTCTATTCTGCTGAACTTACTGCTCTAGTACTGCTTTGAAGATAATCTCCCATTCTTCGAGAGGACTTTCTGGTTCTGTCGGATTCGCTGTCAGCTTTGGAGGCCATAGCTGGCCGCAACCTTCAGCATCCAGAACTTTACTTTTTTTGAACTTTTTAGCAATTGAAGGCGGACGGTTACAACATTACTCTTGCTGGGTTCCTGGCCATGTTGGCATCGGCGGGAACGAAATGGTTGATCGTTTAGCCAAGAACGCCACAAGAGAGAAACTGTCCAACACTTATATCCCCTGCTCAGATGTGAAAACCCAAAATTAACGATTATGTGAGAGACCTCTGGCAGGAGGATTGGAACACACAGACGAATAACAAACTCTTTCAGATCCGTCCAAACCTTAAAGACTTCCTCCCATCTACGTCGGTGGTCGTAAAGAGGAAACGGTTCTGTGCCGGCTGCACACCGGCCATTTTGTATTTTACCCATTCTACCTTTTAAAGAGTGAAGAAGCTCCGTGGTGCATTCCATGTCATGCGCCACTCACAATGAAACATGTTCTTTAGAGTGTTGGACTTGCACGATGTGAGACACAGACATTTTACAGCGGAGTCCATGAAGATCCTGTTCAGGGATGTCCCGCCTGACGTGATCCTTGGGTTTTTGAGAGAAATTAACATTTTTCATCTGATTTGAGATTTTACGGAAGAAGGATTTTTAACAAAGTTTCTGGTTCGTTTGTAGACGATGTCATTTAACGAGATGTGTGAAAGTTTTTTTTTATTTTTTTTTTATTTTTATTTTTATTTTTTTTTATTTTATGACTGTGAGTTGATTTTAACGTGGACAAGCCCTGATGTGGCCCTCTGCGCGGTCGCTGGGCTATAAGCACATTATCTTATCTTATCTTATCGTGTGTCTCTCTGTCTGTCTGTGTGTCTGTCTGTCTGTCTGTGTGTCTGTCTGTCTGTGTGTCTGTCTATCTGTCTGTGTGTCTGTCTTGTGTTATTCTCTTTGCGCTGTGGGAGGAATGGGAGCTCAACAGCACTGGGGGACTCGTCACTGTCGTAACATATTTCTTGTTCAATTGATTTGCTCATTTGTGAGTGATGTCATTTTTTCTCTCTTAGATACCCGTTCCCCCTCCCCCCCTCCCACCTGTTTCCCTCTTCACCCCCCCCCCTCCTTTGCCCCTTCCTCCCTCCCCACCTACCCCATCAAGGATTCCCAGCCCACCTGGCTTGTTATCTCTGAACACACACGCGCACCACACACACACACACACACACACACACACACCACACACACACACACACACACACACACACACACACACACACACACACTCTCTCTCACACACAGTGATACACTCGCACACTCTCCACACACAGAGATACACTCACACACACACAAATACACTCACACACACACACACCACACACACACACACACACACACACACACACACACACACACAGATACACACACACACACAGACACACACACACACACACACACACACACACACACACACACACACACACAGATACACACACACACACACACACACACACACACACACACACACACACACACACACTCGCACACACACACACACACACACACACACACACACACACACACACACACACACACACACACACACACAGAATGACTTAACCAATGACTGTGTCTGCCTGTGAGCAGTTCTTTGAACCCTAGAAGTTTCAGGTGATGGGTTGTCACAGTGGGAGGGTAGGGTGGGGTGATTAGGACGACAGACACCTTGTTCTGGACTTCCCATTGTCACAGGTCAATCGCAGCACTGGGAGGAACTGATCCTTCCGGCAGACAGTGGTGGAGGAATTGATCGTGACAGCAGACTGTTGTGGAACTCTTCCAATCTGAAGATCATCTACCCTGACATTGTTGATATTTTCAGATCTGCAGATTAGCAACTCTAATTTTGAACAATGAAGTACTTTGGAATATAGGGTCCCCTTCCTTGATAATTTTGGAAGATGGGCTCCCCCCCCCCCCCCTCCCCCATTGATATAAAAGTATACTATACATTACAAAGATACTTTGGAATATAGCACACCTCTCTGGATTTTTCAAATGAATATTGATCCATAGGTAATGTGTTTGGGAATTTAGTATGTATACATCTATTGACTCTTAAGAAAAACTTCAAAAAGTGTGTTATCTATGTATATATGTGAAGTGTTTTGGAATGTTAGGTGAACCTCTTCATTCTGAAGAATAAGCATTCTGTCCTGGTCAAGATGTTTTGGACTATAAGGCACACCCCTTGATGCTGAAGAAGTGTTTGATCCATTGTAAGGTGCTCTGGAATGTAGGACACAGCCCATAATTTTCATAAAGAAATATTTTATACAAAGGGAGGACACTCTTGAATATAAGCTACATTCATTTTGCTACAAACTGAAGTTTTATGGCCGTGTGCCTGAAACG
>CM031621.1:101405-116405 GCA_018398815.1 Conus ventricosus | reverse complement strand
TCACTGGAGGAGAAAGACAGGGCCGTTGGGGGTGGTTGAAAGAGTAGACACATTGGTCAAGAGTTTGATGTTGGGGAGTGGTATTAATGCTGTCCCACTTGCTGGTTCACTGTGTGTGTATGTGTGTGTGTTCTTAGGGAGGAAGGGTGGTGTGCGTTTGTGTGTGTGTGTGTGTGTGTTCGGGTGTGTGTGAGTGTGTGTGTGTTCGGGTGTGTGTGAGTGTGTGTGTGTGTGTGTGGAGGTGTGTGTGTGTGTGTGTGTGTGTGTGTGTGTGTGTGTGTGTGTGTTCGTGTGTGTGTGTGTGTGTGTGTGTGTGTGTGTGTGTGTGGCACAGATGGTAAGGGTTGGAAACAGAAAAGAGATAGCTATTGGAAATGGTAGCGGCCATGTTTCTCTTGACTTCGAAGGAATATTAATTCAGCTCTGCATGTTTCTTGCCATTTTCAGCATGTGCAGTCAAGGCACATGAAAAAAAACAAAACTGCTGATTCCAACCGATTAAGCAGGTAGGTGTAAACAACGGCAACAACAACAGGAAAATGAAATGAGAATCTAAGTAATAAATTAGCAAGCAGATAATTCATTATGCAGCTGAATGGTAAACAGCACAGGTACGTGAATATTTTGGAGCTGGTACATCAAATTAATGAGGTACAGCAGCAGAAAACATGGCATGACTAATGTCGGCGCGACATGCAAAACATGACACTTAAGTCCTCGCATAAATTTTGCGTCACATCACTGGTAACTGCTCGCATAGCGGCAGACCAATGGTGGTTTGGATGAGTACATTTAGATTCTAAATTAGAGTCACCAAGCGGACTTTAATGCCACACATCAAAGACTGGTGCCCTGGTGTTAATACATGTCCTGGTGTTTAGCTGTGATGACTGGTACTAGTTGGCATTGTTGAGTCAAGCGTGAGGGAGAAGTATGGAAATTCACCTAGGGTTTTTTTTCCCTGTTCATAGAAGAGGGACTTTTCAGGCGTTTGCTTTCTTCATCCCTACCCTTCTCCCCTCTCCTTCCCCTCCCTTGCCCCATCAGCCCTGCTACCTTTGTGTCTTCCTCCACTTCAGTTTTCATGTTTATAAACTTTTTGAACTCGTTGAAGCGTGCATGATTGATCCTCTCTGCGCCTCTCTCTGTCTCTGTCTGTCAGTCTCTCCTCATTCTCCTCACCTCTCTCTGTCTCTGTCTGTCAGTCTCTCCTCCTCATTCTCCTCACCCCTCTCTGTCTCTGTCTGTCAGTCTCTCCTCATTCTCCTCACCCCTCTCTGTCTCTGTCAGTCTCTCCTCATTCTCCTCACCTCTCTCTGTCTCTGTCTGTCAGTCTCTCCTCATTCTCCTCACCCCTCTCTGTCTCTGTCTGTCAGTCTCACCTCATTCTCCTCACCCCTCTCTGTCTCTGTCTGTCAGTCTCTCCTCATTCTCCTCACCCCTCTCTGTCTCTGTCTGTCAGTCTCACCTCATTCTCCTCACCCCTCTCTGTCTCTGTCTGTCAGTCTCTCCTCATTCTCCTCACCCCTCTCTGTCTCTGTCAGTCTCTCCTCATTCTCCTCACCTCTTTCTGTCTCTGTCTGTCAGTCTCTCCTCATTCTCCTCACCTCTCTCTGTCTGTTAGTCTCTCCTCATTCTCCTCACCCCTCTCTGTCTCTGTCTGTCAGTCTCTCCTCATTCTCCTCACCCCTCTCTGTCTCTGTCTGTCAGTCTCTCCTCATTCTCCTCACCTCTCTCTGTCTCTGTCTGTCAGTCTCTCCTCATTCTCCTCGCCTCTTTCTGTCTCTGTCTGTCAGTCTCTCCTCATTCTCCTCACCTCTTTCTGTCTCTGTCTGTCAGTCTCTCCTCATTCTCCTCACCCCTCTCTGTCTCTGTCTGTCAGTCTCTCCTCACTCCTCACTGTCTCTGTCAGTCTCACCTCATTCTCCTCACCCCTCTCTGTCTCTGTCTGTCAGTCTCTCCTCATTCTCCTCACTCCTCACTGTCTCTGTCAGTCTCACCTCATTCTCCTCACCCCTCTCTGTCTCTGTCTGTCAGTCTCACCTCATTCTCCTCACCCCTCTCTGTCTCTGTCTGTCAGTCTCTCCTCATTCTCCTCACTCCTCACTGTCTCTGTCTGTCAGTCTCACCTCATTCTCCTCACCCCTCTGTGTCTCTGTCTGTCAGTCTCTCCTCTTTCTCCTCACCCACTGAAGACAGACGTGTCTGTGAAAGATCTCAAAGTCCACTTCAGGTTTGGTTTCTGAAGCTGGAAAATACTGAAGATATACTTCAAAGTTCTTGGAGAAGGGATTAAACGCAGCCCTCTGTTCCCCTCCAATTACCAGCTGAATTGACGTGATGGATTTAGGGCAGCTGAGGTGGAGGTGCTCTTACACCAAGCCTGCCATGGGGGATAATACAATACACCCCCAGGAGAGGTATTGTTGTAGGAGTCCTGAGGAGGCTCAGGGATGGATTAGGGCCCCACCTACCAGTGCTGGTTACACCTTGGACACTCCTGCTCTCTTATCACAGTGGTACCTCCCACTAAAGACCCTCCGCAGTGAAAGACGCCCCCTCTTTGAAAACTTGTTTCTCTGGAATTTTTGTTGTTGTTGTCTTCACAACAACTCAGTTGTTCTTTTGTCTGTGTTGTTGGTCATCCCACATGGCAAGTCCAGGGCGTTGGGTGAAGTCTGCAGACTGCCACAGAGGCCCTGCCAGACCTGTTGGGTTTCCTGGAGTTCCCGCAGACTGGGCAGGTAGGGGTGGATTGGTTTGAATCAGGAGTCTGCCTGGCAGTGTCAACATGTGGTGAGTCTCAGGAACAGTACAGTACTGTTGTGCATGCAGTCGTTGTATGCATAGATGCACTTGTGTTAGATTCAGTGTCTTCTTTGCAAGTCATGGTGTTGGAGCCCTAGGTCTGCCCAGTGTTTTCAGCCCAAAGGTTCCGTCCTCAGGTTAGCCCATAGTTTCAATTTGGAGAGTCTCTCACTTGGCTCTGGTGACCTATCATGAATGCAGCGTCCAGGCTGTTCAGGCTTGTCATTGACTTCTCCGCAGGTAATGGAGATGTAGACTTAGGTCTGCCAGCTGGTGTCGGCTCAAAAATTCTGTCATCAGGTTAGCCTATAGTTTAGATTTGGAGAATCCCTCTCCTACCTTGGCGACCTGTCATGAATGTTGAGTGTGTTCTATTCAGATTTGTTAGGGAACTTTCTTCTCCTGAAGGTGATTTGCCAGCCAAGACCCAGAATGAAGAACCCCCCCCCCCCCTCCCTCTCCCTCCCCCATTTTGGAGGCTGCATGGGGATGACTGTTGAGAGGTTCCTCTGTATACCATCGATCATTTCTTTACACCACGGTTGGCCTTTTGCTAAGCACTGCCGTTTTTTTTTTTCCCCTTGTTCAGCTGAGCACCTGGTCACATGCACACAGAATACATCAGCATACATGATGCCAACAGATCAGGTGTAAAGGCTGTGTTAACTGGGCTGCTTAGAGTTAGACATCATTTCTGTGTAGGAAATCATCCCATAAGCTGTGTTAACTGGGGCTGCTTAGAGTTAGACATCATTTCTGTGTAGGAAATCATCCCATAAGCTGTGTAAACTGGGCTGCTTAGAGTTAGACATCATTTCTGTGTAGGAAATCATCCCATAAGCTGTGTTAACTGGGGCTGCTTAGAGTTAGACATCATTTCTGTGTAGGAAATCATCCCATAAGCTGTGTTAACTGGGGCTGCTTAGAGTTAGACATCATTTCTGTGTAGGAAATCATCCCATAAGCTGTGTTAACTGGGCTGCTTAGAGTTAGACATCATTTCTGTGTAGGAAATCATCCCATAAGCTGTGTTAACTGGGCTGCTTGGAGTTAGACATCATTTCTGTGTAGGAAATCTTCCCATAAGAAGTAGATTGTAGGGATGCTGTGGTAGATGCATGAACAAACATGTTCTGTGCTGTCTGAGTGTCTGTCTTGGCATTTCAGAGACAGATACATGGACAACCCTGTTGATGTGTCAGTGTTCATCACGGCATATCAGTGAGATGATGAAAAACCATGTTGCTGCTAACATGATGAAAAACCATGTTGCTGCTAATGCTATCAGTGTTCATCATGCAGTGTTCATCATGGCATATCACTGACAGCTGATATAAAATCAGGTTGCTGCTAATGCTGTCAAGTGTTCATCACGGCATATCACTGACAGACACATGAACAACCATGTTGCTGCTGTGGGAATGTTCATCCTAGCATAACAGTGAAAGATTCAGGAACAGTGATGTTACAGAGCTCCGGGAATGAGTGTTCATCACTGACAGACACATGAAGGACAGTGTCACTGCTGTGTGAGTGGTCATGGGAACATGTCGGTGACAGACACATGAAGGACAGTGTCACTGCTGTGTGAGTGGTCATGGGAACATGTCAGTGACAGACACATTGACCACCATGGCATGTCAGTGACACATTGACCACCATGGCATGTCAGTGACACATTGACCACCATGGCATGTCAGTGACAGACACATCGACCACCATGGCATGTCAGTGACACATTGACCACCATGGCATGTCAGTGACACATTGACCACCATGGCATGTCAGTGACAGACACATCGACCACCTTGGCATGTCAGTGACAGACACATCGACCACCATGGCATGTCAGTGACAGACACATCGACCACCATGGCATGTCAGTGACAGACACATTGACCACCATGGCATGTCAGTGACAGACACATCGACCACCATGGCATGTCAGTGACAGACACATCGACCACCATGGCATGTCAGTGACAGACACATTGACCACCATGGCATGTCAGTGACAGACACATCGACCACCATGGCATGTCAGTGACAGACACATCGACCACCATGGCATGTCAGTGACAGACACATTGACCACCATGGCATGTCAGTGACAGACACATCGACCACCATGGCATGTCAGTGACAGGCACATCGACCACCATGGCATGTCAGTGACAGACACATTGACCACCATGGCATGTCAGTGACAGACGCATCGACCACCACGGCATGTCAGTGACAGACACATTGACTACCATGGCATGTCAGTGACAGACACATCGACCACCATGGCATGTCAGTGACACATCGACCACCACGCCATGTCAGTGACAGACACATTGACCACCATGGCATGTTAGTGACAGACACATTGATCACCATGGCATGTCAGTGACAGACACATCGACCACCATGGCATGTCAGTGACACATCGACCACCATGGCATGTCAGTGACACATCGACCACCATGGCATGTCAGTGACAGACACATCGACCACCACGCCATGTCAGTGACAGACACATCGACCACCATGGCATGTCAGTGACAGACACATCGACCACCATGGCATGTCAGTGACACATTGACCACCATGGCATGTCAGTGACAGACACATTGACCACCATGGCATGTCAGTGACACATTGACCACCATGGCATGTCAGTGACAGACACATTGACCACCATGGCATGTCAGTGACAGACACATTGACCACCATGGCATGTCAGTGACAGATACATCGACCACCATGGCATGTCAGTGACAGATACATCGACCACCATGGCATGTCAGTGGCACATTGACCACCATGGCATGTCGGTGACAGACACATCGACCACCATGGCATGTCAGTGACAGAACACCATGGCATGTCAGTGACAGACACATTGACCACCATGGCATGTCAGTGACAGACACATCGACCACCATGGCATGTCAGTGACACATTGACCACCATGGCATGTCAGTGACAGACACATCGACCACCATGGCATGTCGGTGACAGACACATCGACCACCATGGCATGTCAGTGACAGACACATCGACCACCATGGCATGTCAGTGACACATTGACCACCATGGCATGTCAGTGACAGACACATCGACCACCATGGCATGTCAGTGACACATTGACCACCATGGCATGTCGGTGACAGACACATCGACCACCATGGCATGTCAGTGACAGACACATTGACCACCATGGCATGTCAGTGACACATTGACCACCATGGCATGTCAGTGACACATTGACCACCATGGCATGTCGGTGACAGACACATCGACCACCATGGCATGTCGGTGACAGACACATCGACCACCATGGCATGTCAGTGACAGACACATCGACTACCATGGCATGTCAGTGACACATTGACCACCATGGCATGTCAGTGACAGACACATCGACCACCATGGCATGTCAGTGACACATCGACCACCATGGCATGTCAGTGACACATCGACCACCATGGCATGTCAGTGACAGACACATCGACCACCATGGCATGTCGGTGACAGACACATCGACCACCATGGCATGTCAGTGACAGACACATCGACCACCATGGCATGTCGGTGACAGACACATTGACCACCATGGCATGTCGGTGATAGACACATCGACCACCATGGCATGTCAGTGACACATCGACCACCATGGCATGTCAGTGACACATCGACCACCATGGCATGTCAGTGACAGACACATCGACCACCATGGCATGTCAGTGACAGACACATTGACCACCATGGCATGTCGGTGACAGACACATCGACCACCATGGCATGTCAGTGACAGACACATTGACCACCATGGCATGTCAGTGACAGACACATCGACCACCATGGCATGTCAGTGACATATCGACCACCATGGCATGTCAGTGACAGACACATCGACCACCATGGCATGTCAGTGACAGACACATCGACCACCATGGCATGTCAGTGACAGACACATCGACCACCATGGCATGTCAGTGACAGACACATCGACCACCATGGCATGTGAGTGACAGACACATCGACCACCATGGCATGTCAGTGACAGACACATCAACCACCATGGCATGTCAGTGACAGACACATCGACCACCATGTCATGTCAGTGACAGACACATCGACCACCATGGCATGTCAGTGACAGACACATCGACCACCATGGCATGTCAGTGACAGACACATCGACCACCATGGCATGTCAGTGACAGACACATCGACCACCATGGCATGTCAGTGACACATTGACCACCATGGCATGTCAGTGACACATTGACCACCATGGCATGTCAGTGACACATTGACCACCATGGCATGTCAGTGACACATTGACCACCATGGCATGTCAGTGACAGACACATCGACCACCATGGCATGTCAGTGACAGACACATCGACCACCATGGCATGTCAGTGACACATTGACCACCATGGCATGTCAGTGACACATTGACCACCATGGCATGTCAGTGACAGACACATCGACCACCATGGCATGTCAGTGACAGACACATCGACCACCATGGCATGTCAGTGATACATTGACCACCATGGCATGTCAGTGACACATTGACCACCATGGCATGTCAGTGACACATTGACCACCATGGCATGTCAGTGACAGACACATCGACCACCATGGCATGTCAGTGACAGACACATCGACCACCATGGCATGTCAGTGACAGACACATCGACCACCATGGCATGTCAGTGACAGACACATCGACCACCATGGCATGTCAGTGACACACATCGACCACCATGGCATGTCAGTGACAGACACATCGACCACCATGGCATGTCAGTGACAGACGCATCGACCACCATGGCATGTCAGTGACAGACACATCGACCACCATGGCATGTCAGTGACAGACACATCGACCACCATGGCATGACAGTGACAGACACATCGACCACCATGGCATGTCAGTGACAGACACATCGACCACCATGGCATGTCAGTGACATATCGACCACCATGGCATGTCAGTGACAGACACATCGACCACCATGGCATGTCAGTGACAGACACATCGACCACCATGGCATGTGAGTGACAGACACATCGACCACCATGGCATGTCAGTGACAGACACATCGACCACCATGGCATGTCAGTGACAGACACATCGACCACCATGGCATGTCAATGACAGACACATCGACCACCATGGCATGTCAGTGACAGACACATCGACCACCATGGCATGTCAGTGACAGAACACATCGACCACCATGGCATGTCAGTGACAGACACATCGACCACCATGGCATGTCGGTGACAGACACATCGACCACCATGGCATGTCAGTGACAGACACATCGACCACCATGGCATGTCAGTGACACATCGACCACCATGGCATGTCGGTGACAGACACATCGACCACCATGGCATGTCGGTGACAGACACATCGACCACCATGGCATGTCGGTGACAGACACATCGACCACCATGGCATGTCGGTGACGGACACATCGACCACCATGGCATGTCAGTGACAGACACATCGACCACCATGGCATGTCGGTGACAGAAACATCGACCACCATGGCATGTCAGTGACAGACACATCGACCACCATGGCATGTCAGTGACACATCGACCACCATGGCATGTCGGTGACAGACACATCGACCACCATGGCATGTCGGTGACAGACACATCGACCACCATGGCATGTCGGTGACAGACACATCGACCACCATGGCATGTCAGTGACAGACACATCAACCACCATGGCATGTCAGTGACAGACACATCGACCACCATGGCATGTCAGTGACACATCGACCACCATGGCATGTCAGTGACAGACACATCGACCACCATGGCATGTCAGTGACAGACACATCGACCACCATGGCATGTCGGTGACAGACACATCGACCACCATGGCATGTCGGTGACAGACACATCGACCACCATGGCATGTCAGTGACACATCGACCACCATGGCATGTCAGTGACAGACACATCGACCACCATGGCATGTCGGTGACAGACACATCGACCACCATGGCATGTCGGTGACAGACACATCGACCACCATGGCATGTCGGTGACAGACACATCGACCACCATGGCATGTCGGTGACAGACACATCGACCACCATGGCATGTCAGTGACACATCGACCACCATGGCATGTCAGTGACACATCGACCACCATGGCATGTCGGTGACAGACACATCGACCACCATGGCATATCAGTGACAGACACATCGACCACCATGGCATGTCAGTGACAGACACATCGACCACCATGGCATGTCAGTGACAGACACATCGACCACCATGGCATGTCAGTAGGCAGCGGGGAATGTCCGGCACAAGGACAAAAAAAAAGAGAAAAAATTCTGTGCACTGAGACTCTCTAGTTGCGACAAGCTGTTTAGAGAGTCAAGTGCCGTGGCCACTCGGCTCTCTTACCTGCGGATTTCCAGTACAGGCACAAAATAAAATGAGGTGGTCATTTGTGAATCTCACGTCTCATCACCCAGGGGGGGGGACATGGCGGTGAAACTCAACACGCCTGACTTCCCCTCAGGGCAGCCCATGTACGCGTACGTACTTACCAGTCCGGCCAGCATGCCACAGTCATGCAGCCCCAATGCCCAGGCACATAGTCACTCACATAAGACCATTTCACTTCATTTCTCTCTCTCTCCCCTCCTCCCTCATTATGAAGGACAAGCCGCCCTGCAGTTGTCTGTGTCAAACTCAGGGGGAAGGCCTCCAAGATCCCTCTTCCACACAGCCCCACCCTGCACTTACGTCCATGACCCCCCCCCCCCCCCCCCCCCCCCCCTATCCAATCCTTGCCTGCCTCTGCTATTATCAGGGACACACGCTGGCACCTCTTCCTGTCCTGGCACACAGGGGAGGGGGGGGGGCAGGAAGATGGTATGCTCTGTGTGAGATTGGCTCCTGCTGGGAAGGGGAGAGGGTGTCAGGCCTGAAGCAGGCATCGGGGTGATATGAAGCCCTCCACAGAAACCCTGATAAGGATGATGTCTGGAAGGGAGGGGGAATGAAGATGCTGTCTCTGCCTCTGTCTGTCTCTGTCTGTCTGTCTTGGTGTCTGTCTGTCTGTCTGTCTCTCTGTTTGTCTGTCTATCTCTCTGTCTCGGTCTTGGTCTTATCTGTCTGCCTGCTTACCTGTCTGTATGTCTGTCTTTCAGTTTATCTCTCTCTCTCTCTCAGTGTATCTCTCTGTGTGTCTGTCTCTCTTGATTTCTTTCTTGTCTGTCTACCCCCACCCCTCCATGTCTCCATCTCTCCCTCCATATGTTTCTGTCAGTCTGTCTCTGTCTGTCTGTCTGTCTCCTTTCTGTAGGTACTGCTTGACATTTGTTAGTTTCCTCATTGTTAGTTTCCTCAGTGTCAGGTTCCTCAGTGTCAGGTTCCTCAGTGTTCAAGTTGGTTTTCTTGTGGATTTAATCTCCAGTATGTCCAAGCTTACAAGCACGCATGTAGTTATGGGTGATCGTTGGTATTCTTGTGGATTTTAAATCTCCAGTATGTCCAAGCTAACAAGCATGCAGGTAGTTATGGGCGCTCGTTGGTTTTCTCCAACTTTTCGAACTTTTGTTTGTGTGCATGTGAATGGATAGCCATGTTACTGGTGAGCACAGGTATGTTTGTTGTGTGTGCATGCTTTATATGTGGTATAATGGGGCTTCATTAACCATGGCAATGGCTTTTCAGCCAGACATAACCTAGACTCAGACTTGACTTAAGTTGCTTTTCCATAACCTGTTACATTAGTTTGAAAATGAAAGGAATTTCATTTAGATAGTCCATAGACTCTAGCCATGAAGATATTACTGCATCTCATTTTTCAAAGTTTTAGTTTTATCTTCAGCCGCGCCACTCTTCCACCATTCTTTCTTTCCCTGACCTGTGATCAAGACTTGTCGGGTAAGCCACCCCTCATAAGTCTGGCTGTGTATGGTGTTGGAAAACTGCTTCCATCAGCTGGTGAGTGGTGTTCTCACAGGTTGGTGAGTGATGTTCTCACCAGTCGTGTATGGCCCCACTCTCTCTTGTGTTGAGTCTCAACTCAGGTGGTGTGTTGTTAATTTTGACAGCTTCAGTGATTTGTCTTCCCAAAGCAGTTTCTTGGTAACTTGTTATCACCATGCTGTACTGGGGGGGGGGGGGGGGGGGGGGGGGGGGGGGGGGGGGGGGGGGGGGGGTTCACTGTTGCTGTGTGTCTGTGCTGTGTGTCGCCACAACACTGAGTCATGGTCTCTCTTTGCCAGGGCTGTCATGTGTTGTTGGCCTCGATAGTGTCCAGTGCGTGCTGTCTCTCCAACATACAGTTGCAAATCACTGAAGCTGTCAAAAAAAAAAATTAACAACACCACCTGAGTTGAGACTCAACACAAGAGAGGAGTGGGGCCATACACGACTGGTGAGAACATCACTCACCAACCTGTGAGAACACCACTCACCAGCTGATGGAAGCAGTTTTCCAACACCATACACAGCCAGACTTATGAGGGTGGCTTACCCGACAAGTCTTGATCACAGGTCAGGGAAAGAAAGAATGGTGGAAGAGTGGGGCGGCTGAAGATAAAACTAAAACTTTGAAAAATGAAAGGAATTTCAGTTGCTCTTTCATGACTTTACACCAAGTGAAAAAAAATTTTTTGGGTGTTAATTCTATCTTATTTCTTCTTTTGCATTCTTCTTTCCTTCTTTTTTTTCTTCATTCTTTTTGTCTTTTCTTCTCTTTTCTTGGTGGCCCTTTGCGGTCGGCTGGGCTATAAGCAACATTATCTTATCTTGTGATTCTTTCTTCACTTTTGTCCTTTCCATCTGTCATTCTCTGTTCTCTTCGTTTTCATCGATTTTTTTTTTTTTTTCTTTTTTTTTTGTCTTTCTGTCTTTCCCATGCCTCCTTCTGTCCTTTGTTTTCACCGCTGTGTTGGGTTTTTTCAGCCCTGTCCCCCCCATCAGTTAGCCCCTTGACAGGGAAGAAGGAATGTGACGGGGAGGGAGGGGAGGGAGGGATTAGATGGGGGATGGGGGAGTGGTTTAGGGGTGGGTGGGGGTGGGGGTCTGTGAAGCAGGGAGAGGTCTTGGTGTCGACCTAACATCATGGGCAGCTACAAAGTGCGGGAGACCAGTTACCTGAGCCCCCCCCCCCCCCCCACCCCTTCCTCCCCACCTCCCCCTCTTTTGAATGGCAATATAGCTGGCAAAGGTAGCAGTCTCCTCCCTTGCCCCCCCCTCCCTCCCCCTCACTCCTTCCTCTCCTCACTACCTCGTCCTTCAAGCCCCTCTTTTTTTTTTTAACCTGTCCACGCCATGTAAGAGATTTCTGACCCCCTTCAGACTCTCTGAGTGGCTTTCCCCCCTACCCCCACACCCCCTTTTCTTTTTACCTGTTTCACCAAACTGGCCCTACCCTCTCCGTCAGCCTGGACTTCATCCCCCCCCCCTCCACTCCCCCCTCTTCCTTCTCCTCCACCTCTGTTCCTCCTTCACGTCACCGTTCTCCACCAACTGCCCCAATTCCACCACCCCCCACCCCCACCCTCCCTCTCCACTGTGTCTTTTTGCCCCCCTGTCCTTCCCTCTCCCCTGGGCCAGGCAGCCAGCGGTGGTGCTGGTGATTAAGCTGTGCAGAGAGTGGAGTCAGTCAGCCCCCCCCCCCCCCCCCCCCCCCCCCCCCCCCAGCCCTGCTCTGTCACGTCTGTCTGTCTGCGCTGGGCCACTGGGCGGCTGCCCCCCCCCCCCCCCCCCCTCCCCTTCCTTGTGTCTTCTTCACCCGCTCCCTCCTCACCCCTCCACCCAGTTTTTGTTTTGCCGCTCTCACCCCGGCAGTTGTTTCCCCGCCACCCGTGACAGCAGTGAGGTTGTGGGTGCTTGTGGAGGTGTTAGGGGTGTCTTCATGGATGTACATTTTCACAGGTGTTGTTTTTGTGGGGGAGGAATGATTTACCTCGCACAAGCGTGACTTGTCGGTGAGAGTGTGGCGACTTTGAAGTGGCCCCAGGGCTGTGGGTGCTTGCTACTACTACTACTACTACTCCTCCTCCTCCTCCTCCTCCTACTGTGGCTGTAGCAGTGTTTGGCGGGAAGGGGCTAGCCTGTGCCAGTGTGGAGTGAGCCGGGAGGACAGAGCAGGGGCTGCGACAGTGCTCAGCTCGTGTGTCTCCTCCGCTGCTGCTACAGCTTGGGGATAAAAGACAGTGAAGTGTGTCCCAGCGGGAGAACAGCTTTCTGTCTACAGCACTGTCAGTGTGCTGGACATCAAAAGAGACGGCAGCAGTCTGTGTGGTCCTGTCAAACTGTGGTACAAAAAAAAAAAAGTTCTAGCTGAAACAAGTGTTGTAGGCAACCGGATTTTGTTGGTGTTATTCGCCATGTGTGTTTCTTTAGGTGCCGAGTGTGTGAAACAGAAGTGTGTGAAGATGGAGAAAGAGACTTGAGTCAGGGTCAAGAGTTGTCGTTCAAGAAGTCGCTTCAGTGTCGAGTTTGAGACGGACACTGAGGAGAAGCAAGCCGTTGTTTCTTCTGTTCTGGTTTACTTTCTGAGAAAGGACAGGGGCATTGTTTCTTCTGTTCTTGTTTACTTTCTGAGAAAGGACAGGGGCATTGTTTATTCTGTTCTTGTTTACTTTCTGAGAAAGGACAGGGGGAAGGTTAGGGAAAGGCGTAACTGACTGGTGGTTTTCAGTTCTTTTACTATCAGTTTGTAGGTCTAAGAGTTTATGTGTGTTATGGTTTATATTGTGTGTCTCGTATTACCACTATAACTGATAAATGAAGCATTTTTTTTCTTTCTTTTTATTATGTTTTGTTCAGCCTGTTTTGTTCAGCCTAATTTTTTTTCCCAGTGAACTTTTCTGGATAAAGCATATTCCATCTATTTTATATTTGAGTTAAAACGCTGAAATAAGCATTTTTTTCTTGTAGTGTTTTATGCAGTGATCCTCACTGAACGAAGCATTGTGCTTCAAAGTTCCATCCAGAAACCACCACTTGCACTAGAGTAGGTTTTTTTTTTTTTAAAAAGATGTGTTCATCCTGCTGTTGATCAGTCATGGTGAAATATTTCTTTTAAAGTTCAAAACAGTCCCCTCCCCCCCCCCCCCCCCCAAAAAAAAAAAAAAAAAAACACAAAAAACCCCACAAAACAAAAAACAAAAACAAATAAACAAAGAAGAAAAAAACAAAAAAACCGAACAAAAATGGTAGTGAATACTCATGATGCAAGATGAGTTATGTTCGTTGTTGTGGTACCTCCCAGTGCTGATGATGCATCACACGTTTCACCACCATCACATCATCAACAACAGTTCTGTGGTGAAGGCTGTGCGCAATGGATTGTCTTGGATGGATTGTGTTGATGGGTGTTGAACTATGTGGTGATGCATTGGAATCCTGTCTGGTGGTCCTGGTGTAGGTTCCAGTGGAGTGTGTTAGGACAAGAGTGAAGAGTGCTGGTTCTCCATCAATGATGGATTGTGTTGATGGGTGTTGAACTATGTGGTGATGCATTGGAATCCTGGTCTGGTGGTCGTGTGGATTGTGTTGATGGGTGTTGAACTATGTGGTGATGCATTGGAATCCTGGTCTGGTGGTCGTGTGGATTGTGTTGATGGGTGTTGAAATATGTGGTGATGCATTGGAATCCTGTTCTGGTGGTCCTGGTGTAGGTTCAATGGAGAGTGTTGGGACAAGAGTGAAGAGAGCTGGTTCTGCATTATTGATGGTTTGTGAACAGCAATCTTTGTGGAGGGCTGATGATGATGTGTTGGGGCTGTTTATTGATATATTGTGAACAGCTGAAAAGTCACTTCTGACTATACATGAACTAAACTATGAACTAAACTCCCCTCCCTCTTTCTGCCTCTTTGCCTGCTATGAACTAAACTATGAACTAAACTCCCCTCCCTCTTTCTGCCTCTTTGCCTGCTATGAACTAAATTATGAACTAAACTCCCCTCCCTCTTTGTGCCTCTTTGCCTGTTATGAACTAAATTATGAACTAAACGCCCCTCCCTCTTTCTGCCTCTTTGTCTGCTATGAACTAAATTATGAACTAAACTCCCCTCCCTCTTTCTGCCTCTCTTGCTGCCAGTGTCTTGCTGTCACCCTCTGTCCCAGATTTTCTCTTTCTGTGTGTCGTCTGTCCGTCTGTCTGTGCCTTTGTGTGTGTCTGT
>CM031621.1:78905-96405 GCA_018398815.1 Conus ventricosus | reverse complement strand
CATCACCCCCCATCACTGCCTTACAGTGCAGCCAGTGAAGGGCAGACAGTGAAGGGCAGAACAAGGTAAAAGGCAGAAAGTGACAGGTGGAACATCACCCCCCATCACTGCCTTACAGTGCAGCCAGTGAAGGGCAGACAGTGAAGGGCAGAACAGGGTAAAAGGCAGAAAGTGACAGGTGGAACATCACCACCCATCACTGCCTTACAGTGCAGCCAGTGAAGGGCATCAGAGGGTGAAAGGAAGAAAATGATTGGGAGGAGAAAATCAGAATGCAACTGCCTCTCAGTGAAGCAGAACTAGAATGAAGCATCCATGTTGGGAGTGGATGTGCTGAAACGACGTGTGATTTAGAAAATGGCACAGTTGAAAATGTGGAAATTTGAACATGCACAGTTGTTTGATTATGGGCTCACACAGACACACACAGACACACACGTGATTATGGGCTCACACAGACACACACAGACACACACGCAAGCACGCACACACACACGCACACACACACACACACACACACACACACACACACACACACACACACACACACAGTATCACCATTGTTGTGAACAGACGTTAAATTAAATCAATCAAAATCAATAAATCTCTCTCTGTCTTTCTCTCTCTCTCTCTCTCTCTCTGTGTCTGTCTGTCTCTGTCTCTGTCTCTCAATCTCTCTCTCTCTGGCTTGCTCTCTCTGTGCCGCTCTTTCTCTCTCTCTTTCTTTCTGTCTCTCTCTCTCTCTCTCTTTCTACACACACACACACACACACACACACACACACACACACACACACAACACACACACACACACACACACACCCTTTAAGATATGTTTAAACATGACTGCAAACACATTTTGCATGCTTATGTGCCTGAAGGCTCATCTCTTTCCTTGTCTTTCAAATGTCCTCAAACACGAGAGATGCAAATGAGCTGCATTCCTTGCGTTCAGTGTTTTCATTTACTTCCAGACAAATGATTTACATACCTGTTTTAAAAGAGAAAAAAAAGTCTTAGATCAACGTGTTCTCTCTCTTTCATCCCGATAACGTAACGGAAAAACATTTTGAATGATGGAAAAAGAATAACCAGGCTTGCTAGTTACAAAGTGTATGAATGAACGGCTTGAAGGAGGAGAAAGGATTGCAGAAGAGGTGGAAGATAGGGTGAGGAAGGGGTGGAAGATAGGGTGAGGAAGGGGTGGAAGATAGGGTGAAGAAGGGGTGGAAGGTAGGGTGAAGAAGGGGTGGAAGGTAGGGTGAAGAAGGGGTGGAAGATAGGGTGAGGAAGGGGTGGAAGATAGGGTGAAGAAGGGGTGGAAGGTTAGGGTGAGGAAGGGGTGGAAGATAGGGTGAGGAAGGGGTGGAAGGTAGGGTGAAGAAGGGGTGGAAGGTAGGGTGAAGAAGGGGTGGAAGGTAGGGTGAAGAAGGGGTGGAAGGTAGAGTGAAGAAGGGGTGGAAGATAGGGTGAAGAAGGGGTGGAAGGTAGGGTGAAGAAGGGGTGGAAGGTAGGGTGAAGAGGGGTGGAAGGTAGGGTGAAGAAGGGGTGGAAGGTAGGGTGAAGAAGGGGTGGAAGGTGGGTGAAGAAGGGATGGAAGGTAGGGTGAGGAAGGGGTGGAAGGTAGAGTGAAGAAGGGGTGGAAGGTGGGGTTAAGAAGGGGTGGAAGGTAGAGTGAAGAAGGGGTGGAAGGCAGGGTGAAGAAGGGGTGGAAGGCAGGGTGAAGAAGGGGTGGAAGGTAGAGTGAAGAAGGGGTGGAAGGTAGGGTGAAGAAGGGGTGGAAGGCAGGGTGAAGAAGGGGTGGAAGGTAGAGTGAAGAAGGGGTGGAAGGCAGGGTGAAGAAGGGTGGAAGGCAGGGTGAAGAAGGGGTGGAAGATAGGGTGAAGAAGGGATGGAAGGTAGGGTGAAGAAGAGGGTAGATAGGGTGATAGAAGGGATGGAAGGTAGGGTGAAGAAGGGATGGAAGGTAGGGTGAAGAAGGGGTGGAAGGTAGGGTGAAGAAGGGATGGAAGGTAGGGTGAAGAAGGGATGGAAGGTTAGGGTGAAGAAGGGGTGGAAGGTAGGGTGAAGAAGGGGTGGAAGGTAGGGTGAAGAAGGGATGGAAGGTAGGGTGAAGAAGGGATGGAAGGTAGGGTGAAGAAGGGATGGAAGGTAGGGTGAAGAAGAGGGTAGATAGGGTGAAGAAGGGGTGGAAGGTAGGGTGAAGAAGAGGGTAGATAGGGTGAAGAAGGGATGGAAGGTAGGGTGAAGAAGAGGGTAGATAGGGTGAAGAAGGGATGGAAGGTAGGGTGAAGAAGAGGGTAGATAGGGTGAAGAAGGGGTGGAAGGTAGGGTGAAGAAGGGATGGAAGGTAGGGTGAAGAAGGGATGGAAGGTAGGGTGAAGAAGAGGGTAGATAGGGTGAAGAAGGGGTGGAAGATAGGGTGAAGAAGGATGGAAGGTAGGGTGAAGAAGAGGGTAGATAGGGTGAAGAAGGGGTGGAAGGTAGGGTGAAGAAGGGATGGAAGGTAGGGTGAAGAAGAGGGTAGATAGGGTGAAGAAGGGATGGAAGGTAGGGTGAAGAAGGGATGGAAGGTAGGGTGAAGAAGGGGTGGAAGGTAGAGTGAAGAAGGGGTGGAAGGCAGGGTGAAGAAGGGGTGGAAGGCAGGGTGAAGAAGGGGTGGAAGGTAGGGTGAAGAAGGGGTGGAAGGTAGGGTTGAAGAAGGGATGGAAGGTAGGGTGAAGAAGGGGGTAGATAGGTGAAGAAGGGATGGAAGGTAGGGTGAAGAAGGGGGTAGATAGGGTGAAGAAGGGATGGAAGGTAGGGTGAAGAGGGGGTAGATAGGGTGAAGAAGGGATGGAAGGTAGGGTGAAGAAGGATGGAAGGTAGGGTGAAGAAGGATGGAGGTAGGGTGAAGAAGGGATGGAAGGTAGGGTGACAGAAGGGGTGGAAGGTAGGGTGAAGAAGGGATGGAAGGTAGGGTGAAGAAGGGATGGAAGTAGGGTGAAGAAGGGGTGGAAGGTAGGGTGAAGAAGGGATGGAAGGTAGGGTGAAGAAGGGGTGGAAGGTAGGGTGAGCAACAGCAAGAAGAGGTAGGGGCAGTGTGGAGTGGGAGGGGAGGGGGCTGATGAGCAGGGGGTGGGTGGTTGGGGGGGGGGTGGGGGGGGAGGACAAGAGGTTGTGGGGGTGAGGAAGGACCACTTCTCTGGAAAGGACAGGGAACATGTATTTTGAGGAATTCTTTGGTTAGAGGAGAACAGCAGGGAACAGGTATTTTGAGGAATTCTTTGATGAGAGGAGAACAGCAGGGAACAGGTATTTTGAGGAATTCTTTGATGAGGGAGAACAGCAGGGACATGTATTTTGAGGAATTCTTTGGTTAGAGGAGAACAGCAGGGAACAGGTATTTTGAGGAATTCTTTGATGAGAGGAGAACAGCAGGGAACAGGTATTTTGAGGAATTCTTTGATGAGAGGAGAACAGCAGGGAACAGGTATTTGAGGAATTCTTTGGTTAGAGGAGAACAGCAGGGAACAGGTATTTTGAGGAATTCTTTGATGAGAGGAGAACAGCAGGGGAAAAGGTATTTTGAGGAATTCTTTGATGAGAGGAGAACAGCAGGGAACAGGTATTTTGAGGAATTCTTTGATGAGAGGAGAACAGCAGGGAACAGGTATTTTGAGGAATTCTTTGATGAGAGGAGAACAGCAGGGAACAGGTATTTTGAGGAATTCTTTGATGAGAGGAGAACAGCAGGGAACAGGTATTTTGAGGAATTCTTTGATGAGAGGAGAACAGCAGGGAACAGGTATTTTGAGGAATTCTTTGATGAGAGGAGAACAGCAGGGAACAGGTATTTTGAGGAATTCTTTGATGAGAGGAGAACAGCAGGGAACAGGTATTTTGAGGAATTCTTTGATGAGGAGGAGAAACTGGAGAACAGCAGCAGGAGCCAGGGAAGGGGATTATAAAGCCACAGGCGAAGGATGGAAGAGGTCTGGGGGAGGTTAAAGGAGGGGGAGGACAGAGGAGGGGGGAGGGGGAAGAGGAGGCAGAGAGGGAAAAGGGTCTGTCTGTAAAACTGGCAAGTGCTGAGATCATAATTATGGGATTGGAACACACTTGGAGACTTATCACCATCTGTGTTGCTGCAGACTGGCCTTGTGAGCAGATCTCAGTCTGGACACTGGGCCAGAGAGAGAGAGAGAGAGAGGGAGAAATGAAAAGGGATGGAGGATGAGAGAGAGAGAGAGAGAGAGAGAGAGAGGGAGAAATGAAAAGGGATGGAGGATGAGAGAGAGAGAGAGAGAGAGAGAGGGAGAAATGAAAAGGGATGGAGGATGAGAGAGAGAGAGAGAGAGAGAGAGGGAGAAATGAAAAGGGATGGAGGATGAGAGAGAGAGAGAGAGAGAGAGAGAGAGAGAGAGAGAGAGAGAGAGAGGGAGAAATGAAAAGGGATGGAGGATGAGAGAGAGAGAGAGAGAAATGAAAAGGGAAGGAAGATGTGTGAGAGAGAGAGAGAGAGAGAGAGAGAGAGATAAGATAATGTTGCTTATAGCCCAGCCGACCGCAGAGGGCCACATCAGGGCTGAGAGAGAGAGAGAGAGAGAGAGAGAGAGAGAGAGAGAGAGAAGAGAGGAGAGAGAGAGAGAAATGAAAAGGGATGGAGGATGAGAGAGAGAGAATTATTGATAAGTTTAATGAAAGATCATAAACAAAGTTTAATCAGAATACAGTTCTTTAAAAAAAATGTAAATGGCTTTTCTCAAATGCGAAACTTTCAACAGGCATGTACAAATACCACACAGTGTTTGGTGATATTTGAATTCACTGGCTCTCTCAAAATGAATTTTCACGGTTAGTATTCAACGTTGATATTTTTGTCCAAGCTGTTTCATGTGGGCTGGTGGTATGTGGTCTCTCCCATCGTCCTCTGCATGATGTGGTAGACCTTGGGTCAAAACAAATGTGGGGCGGGGAAGGAACAGGGCCATGTCCCAAGTCTTCCTCTCTGTGGTGAATGCATTCTTCAGCTGACACAGTGGGCTTGACACAGTGGGCTTGACACAGGCTGGGGGAGGGGAGTGTTGTTCCCTGGGCGGGTGATGTAACCATTCCATTGTGCTGACCCCCGCCCCCCCTCCTGGGCTCTGACAGGAACAACAAACCTGGCCCCAGTCAAAACCTGGGCTCTGACAGGAACAACAAACCTGGCCCCAGTCAAAACCTGGCTCCGGTGTGGTCTGGGGTTGGTTCTCTTGCTGTTGTGTTGTTGATGGGGAAGAAAGGAGAGGGGGTAGGGATAGGGGGAGAGGTGGGGAGAGAGTTGGGCAGGGTTGGGGGGTGGGGTTGGGGGGGTGGGGGGGGGGGGAGGGGGCTATGGGACATGGGCAATGCTCCTAGCTGGTCTTGTCCTCAGAGCATGACAACAGTGGCAACAAATAAGCAAGGGGAGGAGGCAGGGCAGACAATACAGCAGCTAACCATCACCGGTCTTTTATGATTATTGATACTTAGTTCATATATAATATACTATTTTATATTTAAGTAATAAAAACATTCATTTGATTGAATGCTTTTCCTAATTTTTTGTTTTTAAGAGCAGGTTTCGAGGAAGGAAGGAAAGCGAATACAAAAAGATGGGGGTTAAAAAAAAACGAAAAAGAACAGCAGAGAAGGGTGTGACAGTGATGGTGGTTCTTTCCCTTGTAACTGTGTCCCCACTTCTGGAAATTTGATGGTGGTCATCTTCTCTTTTCGGTATCTCTCTGTCTGTTACTGCCCTCTTATTTATTTACTATTCTTTTTTAATCATTTTTTCACATTTTTCTTTCCTGTTATGTCTTACATTTGCTGCAGATGTAAAGGGCCAGTATTTGAGAGAGGAAAACCTTTCTTTTTTCTCTCCAAAACATTTCTTGTTCGCTCAAGCTGCTTACTAAAAAAGAAACCATGTGTTGTGTATATCTCAGAGCCACCGAACTAGAACTAAAGAAACCAAATCTGAAACGTTTTTGTTTCTTGTAGGGGGGGATTTATACTTTAACCCTTAGAGGGCCTGCTGTTCTCATATCTCCAGCATGGCTCACATCCAGCGACATGCACTGCCGTTTTCTTTAAACACTTGTGACATCATCGGCTGTGAAACAATTCTCTCTGAGGTGTTTGCATAACAGTTTGAAACGCTTGTGTTTTGAAATGCTTTGATACGTCTTGGGTTCTTTCCATGACGTGGAAGAAGAATCTGACAGTGGCACCCCCAGTGTCAGTGCCTCAGTGTGACCTTGGTGCAGTTCCTGCTACATTTGTGCTGAAACCAGTGAAAGGGTTAATCAAGTGCAAATTTTACATCGGCCAGTTGACCAAATAGGCCATTTAAGGCTTAAATAAAGCACTTTAGAATGTTTCATTATATGTCATAACCATGGAACCGGAATAAACACTCAACATAGTTGTTTTTTTTTTTTCTATTCTGGACAAAGTTGCTCAGAGGGCAGTAAGCTGCAGTTGATGAGCGAGCGCTGTCCCCACTGCCCCAGGAGGTGAGCGGTCAGAAGGGTCAATTAAACCTAGGCCACTGCCCCAGGTGGGCGAACATTAACCTGTGGTTTAGGGACGCCTCACTGGCGGCTTTGGGCAGGCAACCCTGTGTGCCATGACTCCACCTTTTCTTTTGTTTCTATTGCCCTATTTTGGCCTGTCGTTTCTGGTTGGAGTTCTGTTCTTGTTTTTTCTTTTCTTTCAAGAACTCAAAAATGTTGTTCTACAAAAACTCGTGTGTTCAGGGTCCATTTTGTGAAGGGTGGATCAAGTGCTGCAGGGTGAAGCCAAAGAGTGGGGAAAACACACGTCTTTCTTTAAGCTGTATATTCTAAATTTGAAGAATGTACTTCAGTCAAACTGCCTCACTTTGGCTGGCTGTGGAATTTTGACTCCAGAAGGTTTGGATCCATACGTTGGTCACAAAGTAGACTTGAACCCATGCCCACCACTTTGGCCTGTGTGTGGGTGGTGCCAGCCAGTCCCAGTCAGGCTGAAAGACCTTTGTTTTTCAGAGAGAATGACCTGTGGTTGCCCATCACTTTGGCCAGCACGTTGCTGCCACACTGCCCTCTGTCTGAGATCCTGTGTTTTTCAAAGAGAATTATCCTGGGTTGTTTGGTTCCGTGGGCTTTCCTGGACTTGCTGCCAGTCAGCAGCCTGTCTCTCTGTTCATTGGAGTAGATGCAGGGAGGAGAGGCTGTGGCTGCCTGCTAGAATGGTGCCCGTCCAGTTCATCGGAGTTGTCTGGAATCTTCTGGTCACTCTTACAGGTTTGCAGGACTGAGGGACAGTTGGTTGGAGTTGTCTGGAATCTCCTCATGTCACTCTTACAGGTTTTACAGGACTGAGGGACAGTTGGTTGGAGTTGTCTGGAATCTCCTGGTCACTCTTACAGGTTTGCAGGACTGAGGGACAGTTGGTTGGAGTTGTCTGGAATCTCCTGGTCACTCTTACAGGTTTTACAGGACTGAGGGACAGTTGGTTGGAGTTGTCTGGAATCTTCTGGTCACTCTTACAGGTTTGCAGGACTGAGGGACAGTTGGTTGGAGTTGTCTGGAATCTCCTGGTCACTCTTACAGGTTTTACAGGACTGAGGGACAGTTGGTTGGAGTTGTCTGGAATCTTCTGGTCACTCTTACAGGTTTTACAGGACTGAGGGACAGTTGGTTGGAGTTGTCTGGAATCTTCTGGTCACTCTTACAGGTTTGCAGGACTGAGGGACAGTTCATTGGAGTTGTCTGGAATCTTCTGGTCACTCTTACAGGTTTTACAGGACTGAGGAGAGTACAGGGATGAGAAATAGGTTTTTATTTGAAAAACAAAACAAGACAAAAAAAAAAAACCTTCATTCATTTTTTTAAATGATTCTTTAAAAGGGAAATTGGTATTTTCCATTTAATATGACAGACTTAAGGTGATACTCTCTATTCAAATTGATTGTTCAGTTTATGGCTTGACACGTTTCTTTTCTGTGATGAATTGAACTATGGCATGTTAATTTGAAATGGCTTTCAGCCCGGATTGGACCTGGTGGTGGGAAGGGTTGTGACCCACATGACTTTGACATGACTTGTCTGGAGGTTGGAGTGAAACACTGAAGACTGATTGTTTACACAAGACTTGTGTCATTGAAGGTCTCTCTTGCCCTTGTTTGTGCTTTTTCTGTGATGTCAGCATGCATCTCACTTTCCATTTATCTTTTGGTCTGTCTGTCTGTTTCTGTCTGTCTCTCCCCCCCCCCCCTCTCTCTCTCTCTCTCTCTCTCTCTCTCTCTCTCTCTCTCTCTCTCTCTCTCTCTCTCTCTCTGTTGTTTTCCTGAAGACCTGGCATTGCACGAAGCCTTCAAGGTTATAAATGTGACAAGGACTGACAGGTGAACAAGGACATTTTTCATTCAGGGATATGTGCAGACAGGCATAGTCACATTGCTCTCAGCACCCCTACTCTCTCCCACCTAAACACACACACACACTCTCTCTCTCTCTCTCTCTCTCTCTCTCTCTCTCTCTGTCTCTCTCGCTCGCTCACATACTCAGTCACTGACACGCTGAGCAAAGCAAAGGAGAAATAAAATTTAAAAAAAAGTAGGGTTAGCCCAGGACAGGCTCAGCCTCCCCCCCCCCCTCCCCCATGATTTTATGGAGTATTGAAATTCATGGATCTTGTCTGGTCATAACAGAAGGGAGTGTGGAGTCAAATAAATATATACTGTGCACATGCATACAACACACACACACACATTTCTACATGCACATGGATATATACATACATAGGAACTCATGCACACACACACACACCACACACCACACACACACACACACACACACACACAACACACACACACACACACACACACACACACACTTGTGGAAACCAAGACAAGCTCTCTGTCAGACTTGGGAAGATCCATGGATATACGGGCGACGACAACATCGTAACATATGTCCAGCATTGATGACATTGACAGATGACAGCCCCTCAAGGCCCCTCAGCTAATGTCCACAGCTGGACATCTCCCAGATCAGTCAGAAGACAGGTGTTGTCAGGGATGGTCGATGTAGCCAGGTGTGATGGACAATCTGTCAGGGCTTCGGACAGACTTGGGTTGACAGACTTGGGTTGACAGACTTGGGTTGCCGTTGGATAGGGCTGGTGATGAAGCTGAGAAAGCGACTGTCTGCACACTTTCCTTCGCTAAATACATGTGTTGACAGAGTGTCTGTTGATGTGCTACATGTGTTGACAGAGTGTCTGTTGATGTGCTACATGTGTTGACAGAGTGTCTGTTGATGTGCCAGATGTGTTGACAGAGTGTCTGTTGATGTGCTACATGTGTTGACAGAGTGTCTGTTGATGTGCTACATGTGTTGACAGAGTGTCTGTTGATGTGCTACATGTGTTGACAGAGTGTCTGTTGATGTGCTACATGTGTTGACAGAGTGTCTGTTGATGTGCTACATGTGTTGACAGAGTGTCTGTTGATGTGCTACATGTGTTGACAGAGTGTCTGTTGATGTGCTACATGTGTTGACAGAGTGTCTGTTGATGTGCTACATGTGTTGACAGAGTGTCTGTTGATGTGCTACATGTGTTGACAGAGTGTCTGTTGATGTGCTACATGTGTTGACAGAGTGTCTGTTGATGTGCTACATGTGTTGACAGAGTGTCTGTTGATGTGCTAGATGTGTTGACAGAGTGTCTGTTGATGTGCTACATGTGTTGACAGAGTGTCTGTTGATGTGCTACATGTGTTGACAGAGTGTCTGTTGATGTGCTACATGTGTTGACAGAGTGTCTGTTGATGTGCTACATGTGTTGACAGAGTGTCTGTTGATGTGCTAGATGTGTTGACAGAGTGTCTGTTGATGTGCTAGATGTGTTGACATAGTGTCTGTTGATGTGCTACATGTGTTGACAGAGTGTCTGTTGATGTGCTACATGTGTTGACAGAGTGTCTGTTGATGTGCTAGATGTGTTGACAGAGTGTCTGTTGATGTGCTACATGTGTTGACAGAGTGTCTGTTGATGTGCTACATGTGTTGACAGAGTGTCTGTTGATGTGCTACATGTGTTGACAGAGTGTCTGTTGATGTGCTAGATGTGTTGACAGAGTGTCTGTTGATGTGCTAGATGTGTTGACAGAGTGTCTGTTGATGTGCTAGATGTGTTGACAGAGTGTCTGTTGATGTGCTAGATGTGTTGACAGAGTGTCTGTTGATGTGCTAGATGTGTTGACAGAGTGTGTTGATGTGCTGTTGTTATGGTGTGTGATGTGCAGTTGACAGAGGTGTCTGTTGATAGTGTAGATTGCTTGTTGACAGAGTGTCTGTTGATGTGCTACATGTGTTGACAGAGTGTCTGTTGATGTGCTACATGTGTTGACAGAGTGTCTGTTGATGTGCTACATGTGTTGACAGAGTGTCTGTTGATGTGCTACATGTGTTGACAGAGTGTCTGTTGATGTGCTAGATGTGTTGACAGAGTGTCTGTTGATGTGCTACATGTGTTGACAGAGTGTCTGTTGATGTGCTAGATGTGTTGACAGAGTGTCTGTTGATGTGCTAGATGTGTTGACAGAGTGTCTGTTGATGTGCTAGATGTGTTGACAGAGTGTCTGTTGATGTGCAGATGTGTTGACAGAGTGTCTGTTGATGTGCTAGATGTGTTGACAGAGTGTCTGTTGATGTGCTAGATGTGTTGACAGAGTGTCTGTTGATGTGCTAGATGTGTTGACAGAGTGTCTGTTGATGTGCTAGATGTGTTGACAGAGTGTCTGTTGATGTGCTAGATGTGTTGACAGAGTGTCTGTTGATGTGCTAGATGTGTTGACAGAGTGTCTGTTGATGTGCTAGATGTGTTGACAGAGTGTCTGTTGATGTGCTAGATGTGTTGACAGAGTGTCTGTTGATGTGCTAGATGTGTTGACAAGTGTCTGTTATGTGCAATGTGTTGACAGAGTGTCTGTTAATGTGCTAGATGTGTTGACAAAGTGCCTGTTAATGTGCCAGATGTGTTGACAGAGTGTCTGTTAATGTGCTAGATGTGTTGACAAAGTGCCTGTTAATGTGCCAGATGTGTTGACAGAGTGTCTGTTAATGTGCTAGATGTGTTGACAAAGTGGCTGTTAATGTGCCAGATGTGTTGACAGAGTGTCTGTTAATGTGCTAGATGTGTTGACAGAGTGTCTGTTAATGTGCCAGATGTGTTGACAGAGTGTCTGTTAATGTGCTACATGTGTTGACAAAGTGCCTGTTAATGTGCCAGATGTGTTGACAGAGTGTCTGTTAATGTGCTAGATGTGTTGACAAAGTGCCTGTTAATGTGCCAGATGTGTTGACAGAGTGTCTGTTAATGTGCTACATGTGTTGACAGAGTGTCTGTTAATGTGCCAGATGTGTTGACAGAGTGTCTGTTAATGTGCTACATGTGTTGACAAAGTGCCTGTTAATGTGCCAGATGTGTTGACAGAGTGTCTGTTAATGTGCTAGATGTGTTGACAAAGTGCCTGTTAATGTGCCAGATGTGTTGACAGAGTGTCTGTTAATGTGCTACATGTGTTGACAGAGTGTCTGTTAATGTGCTAGATGTGTTGACAAAGTGCCTGTTAATGTGCCCCTACTGAATACGTTCTTGAGTAAGTACCCAGTGCTTAAACATGCACTGTCAAAACCTTCAACCTTGTTCAGTGTGGCCAGCAGCCACTCTGATGTTCACCATTGGTAGTACCTCCAGCAGCATGTTTCTGATCAGGCTTCAGGGAACATGCCATCTTCAAGGATGCTGTCCAAACACGATATGAACATGTGCTGATGTGGAACAGCAAAGTCCCAAAGAGACTTCCAGAATCAGTCTGCAGGTGCACAGTTGAAGAAAGAGTGCTGGTGAGGTCTGTCTGCTCCTGGTCTCTGTTCGGACTCAGATCGTCCTCTTGGAGCCAGTGGTTTGTGCTTTTGTTCTTGGCATCGTGCTGCCTGGGCCTAACTTGTGGTGTCTGAAGTGTAGGAAATGTGAACTGGAATGTGCTGACTTGATCATCAATGGAGGTTTGATGCCTGTAGATGGCAGGAGCTTCGCTTGATAGGGAGAAAACAAAAATGTAGACATGGTTGTCAAATTTGACCTCTTGAAGGAAGGAACCGGTTCTTTGAATTTTTCAGCTTTTGGCTGGCTCCATGTCCGAGGAATTCAGTTTTGTCTGGTTCTGAAAGCAGAACAGACATCTTCCAAGCTGCATAATGCAATGGGGGGAGAAGGGATGGGAGGGGGAAGTGGGGGAAATGACAGGGAGGGTAGGGAGCCAGTGAGAAGGAAAGGGGTACACCTGCTGAAGGTGAAATGGGAAACATCATACAGGGGTAATGTCTTGAACAGGTAACATCATGAAATTGAAAACCGTCTTAGTGTAGCACATGTTGCCTCAGAGTTCTGTTTGGTTTTAGTGATGTTCCCAACTCAGGATACTCTGAAAAGAGCCTTTGCTTTTCCACTGGGTCTTCATCCTTCACCATCATCCACTGCCTCGTTGTCTGTGGTGTGTCTGTTCCTCTCTCTTCTCTTTCTCTCTGTCCTCTGGCTGACTGTCAGAAAGCATGTCTACACAGTGTCTGTGCTCCTCTCTCTGTCCTCTGGCTGACTGTCAGAAACCATGTCTACACAGTGTCTGTGCTCCTCTCTCTGTCCTCTGGCTGACTGTCAGAAAGCATGTCTACACAGTGTCTGTGCTCCTGTGCCTCTGTGGCTCTCTCTCTCAGTCAAAGACAGGTCTGTTTGCTTTACTGGATGATGTAGAAGCACTTGATTTGTCAGTTCTCTGAAATGGTTACTTATTCATATTTATCACTCTCACGATTGAAGTTCATTATTGCTGATGTTTGGTCCATCATTAGTGAAAGGAACTCGGTGACTTACGAATAATAAGACGGCTTTGGTGTGGGAAGATGTTGTTTAGTGTTGTGAAGTGTTCTGAGGTGTGCCCTGTCCCTTACATCCTTTGAGGAGGTTGGTCTGCTGTGTGGGAATAACGTTGCCCTGCCATTCTGGTTCTTTGGTCTGCTGTGTGGGAATAACGTTGCCCTGCCATTCTGCTTCTTTGTGCGCAGAGTAAGAAGAGGATAGGAGGTTGGTGTTGTCTTAGCTTGAGGCGCTGACAGAGAGATGAATAAGAGACAGATGCCCTAGGGGGAATTGGTCAGAATAGGATGGTGTCTTCTGTCACACAGTGTCTGTCCTGTTTTCCTCTTGATGCTGTTGAGGTGGACATCTTTCTCGAGGTACACTGGTGGAGCTAGTCTTTCCCTCGTACATGCAGTGGTGGTTGCACGACGATTGCTTTTGTGGCATGCTTTGCTGATTGCTTAAAAATTTTTTTTTTCATTTCTGCGTTACATTTCCAGTCTAGTTTGATTGTCAGCTTACTTCAGTGGGTGACATTCAGTGCTGGACCCCCCCCCCCCCACCCCCCTCCCCCCAAAATGAGTTGGACAGTACCGACAATGGTCTTATGCAGCTGCGCACTATTGGCGACTATTGTTGTATGCCTTACAGCGCCGACTAGTGCTGGACAGCCTGTTGTGAATGGAGATAGGATGGGCCACACAGAGAGAGGGGGAAAAAAGACTAGGATGTGTATTGAAGTGTGCTCCTTTTGCTGTCATTGATGTCTGGGGCATGTCTGAAATAGTTCCTTCCTTCCCTTAAACCATTCATCCCCCCAACTGCTTCCCCATTACCTCTCTCCCTATGTCTGTTTTGCTGAATGTTTGCATAGTTCTGGGGTCTCTCAGATATCCATTCACCCCCCCCCCCCTCCCAGCCTTGTCCTCCCACACCCCCACCTTTCCCCTCTCCTTTCCTCCCCCCCTCCGTTCCGCTTGACTAGAAGTGGGTGCAGAGGGAGTTCATTGTTAGGGGTGGGAGGAACAGAAGTGATAGTGGAGATCCTATCAGTTACCTGCCTTGGACTGGGTGAAATCTGATAGCCCGGGTACCCAGAGAATTGTTCGTTGCTGTAAGCTGGGCTGCCTGGTGGTTCCTGCCTCAGTGTGTTGAGGAATGTGATGGCTTTCAGAGATACCCTTCTAACTGATATTTCTTTACCGGCTAGCAGAGAAGTTTGTTACCACAGGCCAAGCATTTTGCCTGTAGGAGTGCCCTGAAAACGTGTGTTGTGAAATGGTGTGAAGTGATTTTGGTAACGTTGCGTACACTTTGTTGCTGTTCTTTGTTATGGTGGTGGTTTGTCAAGTGCGGAGTCCTAGCAGTCAGAAGCAGAGGAGGCTCAAACCAGGTGCATGTGATGTTCCTGCAGTATGCCTTTGTTTTTCATGGTGCCAGACCCGAGTTCAAGGACGTGGAAGTTGTTCCCTGTTCAACATGACCATTCAGCAGCCATGTCAAGTTTGACAGAAAGGAAGAAGGTTGTAAGTGTTCAGACACCACTGGTATCGGGGATGTCATCCATGCTGACACCTCTGCCATGTAGACATTGTTTTCATCCACTTCAGTGGGCGGGTGGGTTTGTTTAGTAGATGACGCGAGAACTGCTGAATGGCTTTGAACAGAACTTGATTGCAAGATGGAATGTGGCCGGAGGTCAGAGCTGTTGAAGTTTGATGTGGATCAGTGATCAGGATCAGAGGGGGGGGGGGGGGGGGGGGGGGGGATCCAGGATCTGTTCGACCATGAAGGAGGTCCATGCTTTCCCCAGTGCCTCTCTGTTTGTTTGTTTGTTTGGTTTTTATTCCATTGATGCCTCCCACTGAGTACTCCTCCTTCCAGTAAAGACCCCTCTTCCAGTAAGACTCCCTCTTCCAGTAAAGACCCCTCTTCCAGTAAAGACTCCCTCTTCCAGTAAAGACTCCCTCTTCCAGTAAAGACCCCTCCCAGTAAAGACTCCCTCCCAGTAAAGACTCCCTCTTCCAGTAAAGACCCCCTCTTCCAGTAAAGACTCCCTCCCAGTAAAGACTCCCTCTTCCAGTAAAGACCCCTTCCAGTAAGACTCCCTCCCAGTAAAGACTCCCTCTTCCAGTAAAGACTCCCTCCCAGTAAAGACTCCCTCTTCCAGTAAAGACCCCTCTTCCAGTAAAGACTCCCTCTTCCAGTAAAGACCCCTCTTCCATAAAGATCCCCCCCCCCCCTAATAAAAGACTTGCCCCCAGTAATATCTGCCACCCTACATAGTTAACATTTTTGTTCTTATATAGATTTACCTTCCAGTCAAAAGGACTCAAAGACAGTTACCATACAAGGTCTTACTGCCAGGTCCCAGTCTGTTTGGGTGGATAGTAACTGTCATTACATTTTTGGCGACATTGCTGTGTGTCAGTGATGGCGACATGCTGTGTGTCATGTGATGGCGACATGCTGTGTGTCAGTGATGGCGACATGCTGTGTGTCAGTGATGGCGACATGCTGTGTGTCAGTGATGGCGACATGCTGTGTGTCAGTGATGGCGACATGCTGTGTGTCAGTGATGGCGACATGCTGTGTGTCGGTGATGGCGACATGCTGTGTGTCAGTGATGGTTGGCTAGTTGTTCCCATCATCTCTGTCCTGTGTTGGTAACGATAGTCTGAAAAAACAAACAAACTTTTTCCTTCAACCAATTAGTGGACTGCATTTATGTTTCATTCATAGTTATAGGTCTTGGTTATAGGTGGAGGAAAATATTATCTATTTAAGTGATAGAAGTGATGTTTTTCATGCAAAAAGCTTAACACAAGGAATATAAGACATTTTTTATGTCAAATGGTCCAAATTTCTTTGTTTCTTTCTTTTCGTTTTTTTTTTTTTCTTATATCACAATAATATATATATAAATATTTTTTTATTAGTTAAAAGGTATTTAGCAGCATTCTGATTGCCAAGTGCTTGTTTAACATGTTTGATTTACATATAGTAGGCTTTTAGAGGAGTAAAATACAATTTTTGAAAATCATCTGTTTGCAAGGGAAAGAATTCAGTACACAGCGTCCATCTGTATAGTCTGAACATCAGCAGAATACAGGCGGTGATGTGCACAGTGTCTTTGGGGTGTCTTTTCAGTTTACCAGTGACATCAGAACACCCCGAAGAATCAAAGGAAAGCTTGTCAATGACTTACCAGTTTGGAAAAAGACAAACCAAAACAAAATGAATGAGGCTTTTTTGTGTAAGACTGTGTCCATACACATTCACAGAAGCTTCGTTCTTGTGGATACAGAGAGTAGAGCCAAGGGCAGACAGATAACTCTGTGTTTCAGGTCATAGAAAAGTCTCATTGAGGACAGATTGTGGATGTTTGTCTCCACACTCTTCCAAACATCCATCCGCAAAAAGCTTTTTGGTTTGAAAACCAAAAACGTCTCACCTTGCATGTATCTTTTTGATGACATTTTTTTTTCTTCTGTGAAACACACGGTGTTGTGCGTGGCTGTCCATGGAATGAGCAGAGACTCTGTCATGTTCTCCAGAAGACGACATGAGCAGTGAAGAATGAAACTGAAAAGGAAGAAGTGTCATCTGACATGACTGTGTCTTTGTGGTGACCTGCTTTGCAGTGCATGGGATGATGTGTGGCCAGCAGTGAAAGGAGTAGTGAGTCTGATGTGTTTGTCACAAGACATTACAAGCAGTGAGGAACAGTGTGTTTAGGGCGCTGTTCATGGGAAAGGCAGTTGGACAGTTCTAGTGTTGATTGTCAGAAGGAATAAAGGACAGCAGCGGGGACAGAACTTCGGTGACAATGGATGGGGAATGTGAGGGGCGGTGGAACAGTGCCCACCACAACCCCCACCCCCTCTTCTCCCCGGGCAACAGCATGGAGAGCTTGACCAGCATCCCGGAGGGGAGAGTCACCCGTCCTTCACCAGCATGGAGAGCCTCTCCAGCATTCCGGAGGGCAGGGTCACACCCTCTGGCCCCTTCCTCCACACCACCAAAAGGGCGGCCAACCACCTCCACCGCCACCACTCCACCACCGCCGCCAGCACCAGGGAAGCGCCCGACGCCCGACCATGGCATGCCAGCCTCCGTCGACAGAACAGCGCCCCCCAGTTGGAGCGCGGTGAGAAACAGTCCCGCGGCAGGCAGCGGCTGGGGAGTTCGGAATCGATGCGCAGTCATGGCGGGAGCCTGGAGTCTGTGAGCTCTGACAGTCCAGGGTCCCGCACTGCGCGGTGCCCGGCCTGCTCAGCCCACCCCCATGAAGAGGCGGACCCTTTCAGCTCCGGCAGGACGTCCCCTGCCATCGTCATGGTCAAAAGACCTGCCGTGCGCAGAAATGACAACCAGCATGGTGGTGACTTTGTTCAGTCCAGCAGCTCTTTCAGAGCTGCTGACCAGAGAAGGCACGGGCAGTTCTCTGTGGATAAGAACAACAGTGAAGAGGACCTCAGGGCACGGAGAAGAAGACTCTCGGGGGACATCCACGACCACAGTGTAGGGGAAGGCGACTCCGAACATGTTCATTCTGGGAGACGGAAGAGTGAGAGACAGGAAC
>CM031621.1:61405-66405 GCA_018398815.1 Conus ventricosus | reverse complement strand
TGGAGCAGAAAGGGAGCCATAGATGACAACATCGTGAAGTATGTTACCAAAACCGAAGACGCCCATCCGGCGAGATGCAAACCTCTGGTTAAGACCCACAAGAACAGACCATACCCTACAGACTACTACTTTCCGGTAGTGGGACACCAGTGCAACCCCTGTCAAAGGTTGTCCAACAGACGATCCAACATTTGACGGCTCACCTCCCTTACCAAGTGATTGACACAAAGGAGTTTCTTCGAAAACTGGAGGAGATAAATAACACTCTCACACCACTACCGCCGGAAGCTTGTCTAGCAGTCTGTGATGTAGTCTCATTATACCCAAGTGTCGACAATTCTATGGGAATACCAGCTGTGGAGAAGCAACTGGAACTCCACCCATCTCCTTGAAAATGCCTAAGGACTGCATTATGGAAGCACTACAGGTAGTGCTTCAAAACAACAGCTGTTCTTACACTGATGGGGAAGGAGCCACCCACTTCGCAGCCCCAAACTCAGGCACTGCGATGGGCCCATGCCACGCATGCGATTACGTGGATGTGTTTATGGGAGAACTTGACCAAAAACTGGTGAACAACAGTCCTATCCAGCTGCTATCTTTCCAGAACCCAGGCGAGAATGACGACAAGCCAAAACATCTGGATTGGACGCGTTTTAGAGACGACGGATTCACAATTCTTCCCAAGGCAGAGAATGTTGCAGAATTTGCAGAATTCCTTCAGACCCTACACCCTGGAATTGAATGGACAATACAATCTGGTAAACAAAAGGATTACCTGGACCTCTCAATTACCATAACGACAGAAGGCAGGATTGCTACGGATGTGTTTTCCAAGAATAGCAACTCCTACCTTCCCCCATTCTCCTGCCATGCCCCATCTGTTTTCAGTGGCCTTGCTGTAGGCATCGGCACCCGCCTCAGGATGTTGATATCGGATGATGCTACCCTAGAGAGGAGGATGGAGGAATATGCCAAGTACCTGACTATGGCGGGCTGGAAGTGGACAAAGGCTCTGCGGGACATTAAGAAAGGAGCCCAGAGGAACAGGCAAGAGCTTCTAGCCGAAAAACCCAAGAAAAGAGAAAAGAAGATCGCCTGGATCACCACGTATGACCCAAGAGTACCCTCAAAGTCAGCTATCATCCAGAAAAACCTTCACCTTCTACATGCCAACCCGACCAACGCGGAAATCTTCCCAAGAAACAAGATTGTGGCTGCAGACAGGAAGTGCAGGAACCTGGGACAAATGTACATGCCGACAGTTCCCAAAAGAACCCCCACACCTACCCAAGATGGCCCCCTGGGTTCTTCCCATGCCATAAGTGTGACACGTGCCGTCACTCAGAGAAAACAGAGTGTTTCGTTTCTCCCTGGGATGGCCGCAGGTGGAGAATAAGGCAGCACATTACATGCGAAACCAATATGGTCATCTATCTCTTGCGCTGCCATCAGCATCCTGACCTGTGGTACGTGGGATCCACCAAGAACCTCAAGAAACGCTGGGCAGGCCACAAAAGTGATGTCAAGCTGAAGCGTACCACAAGATGCAAAATGTCAGAACACGTACATGCCAGTGACCACCCTAAAGACCCTAGCGCAGACTTCCTCTTCATTGTACCGATTGAGGCTGTCAAAAAAGAGAACCAACTCCTGAACAGAGAGATCTTCTGGCAGGCGAATCTGGGGACGCTCTTCAAGGGTTTGAACCAAAGAAAAGACTTAAACGCTGGACTACGATACAGAATCCAGTATTGATGTTTCTCTGGTGTGTGGACTTTATGCTTTTTGCATTTTTTGTGTGTATGCGCACATGCACGCACGCGCTTGCGCTGGGCTGCGATGCATTTTGCATTTTGTGTATATGCACACACACACACACACGTGTGTGTGGGGAGGGGGAGAAGAGAGAGAGAGGGGGGTGTATGTGTGGAAGAGAGAGAGAGAGTGAGTGTGTGTGTCTGTTTGGATGCATGGATAATAATATATGTGTGTGTGTGTGTGTGTGTGAGTGTGTGAGTGTGTGCGTGAGTGTGTGAGAGAACGTGAGAGAGTGTGTGTTTGTGTGTAAAGGGGGGGGGGGGGGGGGGTGTGAGTACTAATAAGGAGTAATGGCCCTCTAGGTGTCAACATGGTGGGTTGTTTTGGGGTTTGCTCAGCCAGCTTTACGAATATTTTGTGATTTTAGTTCACAGTCTTGGAAAGTTTAATTCATGCAATTCATGTTCCATGTATGAGATCGGTTAACCGTAACAGTGTTTTGACTTTTTAATGAGTTCTGTTGGGCTTGCTTCTTGTTTTATTTGTTTCATTCTTCATTGGCACATCACAGTGCAGTCCCTGAGAAAGGTTTTTAAACCGAAATATTGGACTAATAAAACTCCAAAATCTACAGTGGGTTCCTGTTTTATTTCTTCTTTATTTACAAACCAACCAACAGGAGAACCACGTGGCAAAACGTCGGTGCGGCATTAGAGGAGGATTTATTACTGAAATTATATATATATATATATATATATATATATATATATAATATATATATATATATATATATATATACAGGAGAGAGAGAGAGAGAGAGAAAGAGAGAGAGAGAGAGAGAATCGCAAAATGATGCACGTCATTCAGACAGATAAAACCAGCCCGTGCTGAGGGGTTGGCCCTACTGCACTGTATTTCATGTGTTCAGATGATGAGAATTGGGAAAACAAGAGGAAAGGAAAACATAGCAGTGCCATTATGAAAAGGCTGTACTGGGCAGATACTTGCGGTCACTCTGTACAGTCGTGTGTACTTTCCCACAGGAAAGGTCGACTGGCGATGGAGGCAGAAAAATGGAACGTCACTGTAGGAAGAATAGAAAACGCAGTGTCCAAGAGAGTTAAAGAAAAGGGGGGGAATGGCTGGCACAGACTTTCCTAAAGGTCGGCATAAATGACAGTGAAAGTTCCTCAGGATTCAGACTGGTTGAGGGACCACTAGAGACATGACAGAGTTCTTATTGCTGTGCTGCAGGCCATGGTTGAGGGACCACTAGAGAAATGACAAGGTTCTTATCGCTGTGCTGCAGGCCATGGTTGAGGGACCACTAGAGAAATGACAAGGTTCTTATCGCTGTGCCGCAGGCCATGGTTGAGGGACCACTAGAGAAATGACAAGGTTCTTATCGCTGTGCCGCAGGCCATGGTTGAGGGACCACTAGAGAAATGACAAGGTTCTTATCGCTGTGCCGCAGGCCATGGTTGAGGGACCACTAGAGAAATGACAAGGTTCTTATTGCTGTGCCGCAGGCCATGGTTGAGGGACCACTAGAGAAATGACAAGGTTCTTATCGCTGTGCCGCAGGCCATGGTTGAGGGACCACTAGAGAAATGACAAGGTTCTTATCGCTGTGCTGCAGGCCATGGTTGAAGGACCACTAGAGAAATGACAAGGTTCTTATCGCTGTGCCGCAGGCCATGGTTGAGGGACCACTAGAGAAATGACAAGGTTCTTATCGCTGTGCCGCAGGCCATGGTTGAGGGACCACTAGAGAAATGACAAGGTTCTTATCGCTGTGCCGCAGGCCATGGTTGAGGGACCACTAGAGAAATGACAAGGTTCTTATTGCTGTGCTGCAGGCCAAGTCTGAAGATGAGGTGGAGACGGAGCGGCAGTGGCTGGAGGCGAGCGGGTCTGGCTGGTGCACAAAGGGGGCTTCACTGGTGCCATGCTGCAGCCAGGGGGAGCCACCAACGCCGATGGCAGTATCACCATCAAGCTGGACAGTGGAGAGGTGCTCACTGTGGATGAGGACGACGTGGAGAAGGTGAGGGGTAGAGAGAGAGAGAGAGAGAGTGTGTGTGTGTGTATATATATGTGTGTGTGTGTGTGTGTGTGTGTGTGTGTGTGTGTGTGTGTGTGTGTGTGTGTGTGTGTGCACAAGCTTGGATTTGTAGGTGGATGTACAAGATTATTATTTCAAGATGAGATGACCATCGTTTAGTTGGTGAAAGCGCACACAGTGTGTCCTTTGTGTAGAACCTAACAAGTGGAGCACCATACAAAGAGATGCTGCTCCCTTATTTACCTGTTGATAGTATTTTAGAACTATCTGCTCACAGTGGTGAAAAAGAAAACAACTCATTTTTAATTGTGCTTCATAATCAGAGGTGACTGGAAAGCCAGAAAGAAGTTAGTAGGAGGCAAGAATTTGTGTGACAGATTTTGTGGGAGAAAATTATTCTGTGGAGGAAAAAGTAATCTTAAGACTGGGAACCATGTTACTTCTTTCTGACACAGTGGAACCTCTCAGACCGACCTCCAGAAATCCTTAAACACTGGAGCTGCAGTGGAAGTGAATACTGCGAGGTAAATCTAGAGCAGACAACAAGCAAAACATTCTGCAGTCTTGAAAGAGAGCAGATCTTAGGTAGGAGGCAAAGTCTTGTTTTGACAAAGAAAAAGTGTTTTAAAGAAAGGAAGAAACCCCGTTATGGAGAGAGTCTTCGGTTTTGAAAGTAAATCTCATTCAGACTCGATGAAAAATGTTTCAGAAAAAAAGATAAATCTTGAAACAGAGGAAGTGTTTAAGCCAGGAAGAAAATGTAGCATAGACAAAGAGAAAAATGAGGGGAAACAAGTCATGAAACAGTGGAAGTCTTTAAGCCAGGAAGAAAATGTAGCATAGACAAAGAGAAAAATGATGGGGAAAAAAGTCATGAAACAGAGGAAGTCTTTAAGCCAGGAAGAAAATGTAGCATAGACAAAGAGAAAAATGCCTGAGGGGAAACAAGTCATGAAACAGTGGAAGTCTTTAAGCCAGGAAGAAAATGTAGCATAGACAAAGAGAAAAATGCCTGAGGGGAAACAAGTCATGAAAGAGAGGGGTCTTAGCTGGCAGATATGTGTAGAATAGACAGAAGAAAGAAGAAAAAAGCCTTACGATGAAGATACGAGAGGGAAGAAGTTACTTAGAGCTGAGTGGAGAAAAACAACGAAGAAACACTTTAAGCGAGGAG
>CM031621.1:53750-60405 GCA_018398815.1 Conus ventricosus | reverse complement strand
TTTAAAATATTTCATGTGGGATAAACCCCCCCCCTGATTCATGTGGGACATACCAGACCCTATATTCGGGGACATCCCAAACCCCTTTTTTCAGTGGATTACAAGCCCCTATATTCCGTGGAATATACCAGACCCTATTTTCATGTGGCAAAACCCCCCCAAATCAGGGGGGAAAATACCAAACCCCTATTTTCCCATGTGGGATATACAAGACCCTATATTCCTGTGGAATATACAGACCCTATATTCATGTGGGACATACCAGACCCTATATTCATGTGGACATACCAACCCTATATTCATGTGGGATATACCAGACCCTATAGTCATGTGGGGGGTACCAGACCATATATTCATGTGGGATATACCAGACCCTATATTCCTGTGGGACATACCAGACCCTATATTCCTGTGGATATACCAGATCCTATATTCCTGTGGGACATACCAGACCCTATATTCATGTGGGACATACCAGACCCTATATTCATGTGGGATATACCAGACCCTATATTCATGTGGGATATACCAGACCCTATATTCATGTGGGGGTACCAGACCCTATATTCCTGTTGGGCGTACCAGACCCTATATTCATGTGGGCGTACCAGACCCTATATTCATGTGGGTGTACCAGACCCTATATCATGTGGGGCGTACCAGACCCAATATTCATGTGGGGCATACCAGACCCTATATTAATGTGGGGCGTACCAGACCCTATATTCAGTGGGATATATCAGACCCTATATTCCTGTGGGACATACCAGACCCTATATTCATGTGAGGCATACCAAACCCTATATTCATGTGGGGCATACCAGACCCTATATTCATGTGGGGTATACAGACCCTATATTCATGTGGGGCATACCAGACCCTATATTCATGTGGGGCATACCAGACCCTTTATTCATGTGGGCGTACCAGACCCTATATTCCTGTGGGCATACCAGACCCTATATTCATGAGGGCATACCAACCCTATAATTCATGTGGGACATACCAGACCAATATTCCTGTGGGGCGTTAGAGGCCTTATAAACTGGCTTTACCGCATGTTTCCACTTTGTTTATCCCTCTTCCGTTTCTGCGGGTCTTGCAAGACCTATACTCATCAAAGAGTCCTCGTGAGTTCATAACCGTCACCCGGCGATATGGCTAATCCATGGCCTACATTCAATGTGCTGCCAAAACCGATGATGGTGAGATTTATGTCCTGCCGGCCGGAGGCCATGATGGCCATGATGTTGAATCCAATTTTACAGTTCTTTCAAGTGTGGGGTCTTCCACGATCCCAATCACTGGAAGCAGAACATGAGTTTGCTCCTTCACTTGCCTGACAGACAGCTGATTGATTCCCCCCCCCCCCCCCCCCCCCCCCCTAACAATTTAACTTTCGTTGGACATTTTCAACAGTTAAAGAGATGTAAGTTTTTCTTGTACCTCTGGGTCATGGGTGAACCAGGAGACAGGGCAAAGGTTAAATTCAGCCACCCAGTCCCATCCCACCTCCCTCACTGTCAATGTTTCTACTGTTAAGTTGTGGACTTTGAGTCCTTTAAAAAAAAAAAAAAGTCCCAGATAACTTCCCCCTCCCCTTCCTAATCCCCGTCCATACACGATTTATTCAGTGATTCTGATTTTGGAGAAGTTTCAGGTGACTTCAGGCATGACAGAGTTTTGAGTGTATGTGGTCTCCACAGATCTTAAGAATCGTCATTGTGTATAATATACTCTTACTCACTCCTCTCTCTCTCTCTCTCTCTCTCTCTCTCCTCTCTCCATCTCCTCTCTCTCCTCTCTCTCTCCTACTCTCTGTCGTAAGATTGTAAGACTAGCTTTGGCCTAAAATCTTCATCCTTGCATTTAAAGATCAATCAATCAGTCAATCAATCTCTCTCTCTCCTCTCTCTCACTCTCTTCTCTCCTCTCTCTCCTCATCTCTCTCTCATCTCTCTCTCTCTCTCTCTCTCTCTCTCCATTCATGTTACTGTGTGCATCTGTGACTACACTACAAAAGCATGGCATCCATACTCTGATTTGTACAGATACAGCACTTTCTCATTCTCTGTATTTACAATCTCGCAATTTTCAACATTTTCATTGTCAGCTTTTTGGGGAACTGGCAGGCTAGGCTAAATGTCTAGCGTGATCACTGTGAAAGTGAGCTTGGTGCTCAACTAACTGAGCTGTGTAGGCGAACAAACCCTGCTCCCACACAGCGGACAGGGGCACGCCTTAGTTAAATGCATAGCAGCCAAGAACTAGTGGCATGTTGATGCATCACTGTTTGCACATGTACTTGTGTAAAAACTACTGTTTATGTTTGTGGAGAGTAATGTTATATTTCTTCTCTTCTCTCTTGTACTCTCTGGTCTGGCTGCTTGTGTGTGTGTGTGTTGTGTGTGTGTGTGTGTGTGTGGTGTGTGTGTGTGTGTGTGTGTGTGTGTGTGTGTGTGTGTGTGTGTGTGTGTGTGTGGGTGTGTGTGTGTGTGTGTATGTGTATGTATGTGCACGCACACACGTGCCCATGCATATATATATGTGTGTGTGTGTTGTTGTGTGTGTGTGTTGTGTGTGTGTGTGTGTGTGTGGTGTGTGTTGTGTGTGTGTGTGTGTGTGTGTGTGCGCGTGCGCATGCTTGCGTATGTATGCATGTGCATGTCTGTCTATCTGTGTATGTGTGTGTGAGAGAAAGAGTGACAGAGAGAGAGAAACAGAGAGAGACAGAGAGAGTGATTAGCGTGTGTGTGCGTGCGTGTGCGTGTGTGTTGTGTGTGTGTGCGTGGTGTGTGTGTGTGTGTTCTGATGGATCGACCCACAGAAATAGGGCAATGGGCCAATCCCTACTGATCTGTGGGACAAGCCGTGCGGGCCTGCGAGTGCGGGCACAGGATAGACCCCTACCTGTATCTTGAGAGCCCATCTCCTACGGAAGAGCATTCCCCATCTTAACTTCATCTTCATATCACCAGTATCTTAACTTCATATCACCAGCATCTCAACTTCATCTTCATATCACCAGTATCTTAACTTCATATCACCAGTATCTCAACTTCATCTTCATATCACCAGTATCCTAACTTCATCTTCATATCACCAGTATCTCAACTTCATCTTCATATCACCACTATCATGCAAGCATGCACCCACACACACGCGCACAAACGCACACACGCACACGCACACACACACAGAGTAAAAAACACACAAATCATCTAACTGTACTGTCGCGGTCAAATTCTTTGCTCCAGTCAAATTCGTTGCCGTGCAATATTATGACCACTCCTGATCCGGCACAATGACCAACAATATTTCTGGTAGTAGTAGTAGTAGTAGTAGTAGTAGTAGTAGTAGTAGTAGTAGTAGTAGTAGTAGTAGTAGTAGTAGTAACAGTAGTGGCAGCAGGAGTGGTCAGGAATTGCATGGCAACGAATTTGACTGGAACAACGAATTTGACCGCAGTATCAGTCAAATTCATTGCCTGGTCAAATTCATTGCCACTACTGATTTGGCACAATGACCAACAATATTCTAGTAGTAGTAGTAGTAGTAGTAGTAGTAGTAGTAGTAGTAGTAGTAGTAGTAGTAACAGTAGTAGCAGCAGGAGTGGTCAGGATATTGCACGGCAACGAATTTGACTGGAGCAACGAATTTGACCGCGACTGTTGCGGTCAAATTCGTTGCTCCAGTCAAATTCGTTGCCGTGCAATATTATGACCACATCTGACCCGGCACAATGACCAACAATATTTTTGGTAGTAGTAGTAGTAGTAGTAGTAGTAGTAACAGTAGTAGCAGCAGGAGTGGTCAGGATATTGCACGGCAACGAATTTGACTGAGCAACGAATTTGACCGTATCAGTCAAATTCATTGCCTGGTCAAATTCAATGCCAATACTGCCAAAAATCGAGTAGTAGTAGTGGTTGTCTTAAACTGTGGAGTTTGTGCCGTTGCCATTAGCAACTACACGTTATGACGTCATTCTTGGCTAAGGTCGTATACCAGCAACCTAAGCTGGTATACCAGCAACGAATTTGACTGAGCAACAATTTGACCGCGACAACTCATCTCTCCAGTTCTGGGCAACACCACTGCTCCCCCCCCCCCCTCCATCCCTTCGACCGCCTCCCCCCTCCCCCTCTCCCTCCCTTCTCCCCCTCGTCCTCCTCCTCATGCCACCCTCCTCTCACCCCTCCACACCATGACACCCACACGCGTTATAGCGGCCTGACCGGTGTACACCACTGGGCCCCAACTTGCAGGACTCCACGGGGCAGCCCAAGCCCGTTCGATCAGCACAACCCTTGCCGGCTCAGCGCCCACCCTCTACCTAAAGTCATGTCATGATATGGGCCAGCGGAACACACACACACACACACACACACACACACACACACTGTCACACACACACACACACACACACACACACACACACACACACACACACACACACACACACACACCACACGACACACACACACACACAACACACACACACACACACACACACACACACACACACACACACACACACACACACACACACACACAGCACTGGCTGGCCACCCCGCCGGTACAGATCCTCAAAACATGAGAACAATGGGTCCCGGTAGCGGTCAAGGAGCTTTGCTTCAGTCCTGACATCACAATCGCCTTCGCCTCTGGACTGTTGCCACGGCAACCCTGCTGCTTAAGAACCCTCTAACCCACTCTCCTTTCTCCCATACCCATACTTATTGACACCAAGATTGATCCTGTCTTCCCCCCCCCCCCCCCCCCCCCAAATATTTTGACCATTATTAGTATTCCTATCAGTAATATTATTATCATCATTACGACTTTGACTCACTCACTATTTCCCTTCCAACAGCCTCGTTCTCATTCAACGCCTTCTTCCTTGCGCTGAACCCTAAGCGATCTGAAGCGATCAAAGCTAAGTGAATTTTCGTTGTTTTATTCGTTTTATATATCACCTGACGAAGACCTAAGAGGTCGAAACGCGTTGTGTTTTGTCTTGTGACTCGTTTGTCCACGTTCTCTGGCGGTTCGCTAACATTTATTTAAGATTTGTTTAGATTCCGCCTGCAGTCGTCTCGCTTTGCAACTAAAAAGAAAGGATGTTTACATGAAATCAAGTGTGTGTGAGTGTGTGTGTGTGTGTGTGTGTGTGTGTGTGTGTGTGTGTGTGCTTGCATGCATGCATACATGTGTGTGTGTGTGTGTGTGTGTGTGTGTGTGTGTGTGTGTGTGTGTGTGTGTGTGTGTGTGTGTGTGTGTGCGTACTGTGTGTGTGTGTGTGTGTGTGTGTGTGTGTGTGTGTGTGTGTGTGTGTGTGTGTGTGTGTGTACTATGTATGTGTGTGTGTGTGTGTGTGTGTGTGTGTGTGTGTGTGTGTGTGTGTGTGTGTGTGTGTGTGTGCGTGTGTGTGTGGTGTGTACTGTGTATACGTGTGTGTGTAACTAACTGCCTGAACCATAAACATGGACAGTCACAAATGTTGTCTGCAGGAAATGGAAAACTGATGGTGACAATGAAAGAGTGAGAAGGAGACAGGGGAGGGGTGGGGATGGAAGACAGCTAGAAACAGATACAACAGCTTATATGGAATCACACTCTTTGAGAGAAAAAGATAATCTATGGGGAAGACCATCCCAATGAAGACCCTCTTTTCTTCCAGAACAGAAGGGGCTACAACACGGATGAAAAGAATGGACGAGAGAGAGAGAGAGAGAGAGAAAAGAGAGAGAGAGAGAGAGAGAGAGAGAGAGAGAGAGAGAGAGAGAGAGAGAGAGAGAGAGAGAGGGAGTGTTAGGAAGAGAGAGAGAGAGAGAGAGAGAGAGAGAGAGAGAGAGAGAGAGAGAGAGAGAAAAGAGAGAGAGAGAGAGAGAGAGAGAGAGAGAGAACACCCATACTGAATCATAAACTTTGAAATTGAAACAAAAGAAGAAGAAAAAAACTAGTATCTGTGAAACGGTTTTCTCTTGATCTTATATATTTACCACCCAATGAAGAATTCCTCCACGTCATTGCCAAGTGTCCAAAGATTTCTGTAGATCATCAATGGAAAGGTCTTTTGTACGACTGACTTGACTGAACTGGGGGACACAAAACACCCCAGTGATGAAGGGAAATCAAAAGGTCAGTATGATGGATCTATAGGAGGTGGGATGGGAGAGAGAAGTTTGATCTTTTCTCTGTGGTAGGGTCGTTAGCTTAGCCACTGGCCGGCAGTATTAGCAAATCAGCCACATGGCTGGTTTAGTGTGTGTGTGTGTGTGTGTGTGTGTGTGTGTGTGTGTGTGTGTGTGTGTGTGTGTGTGTGTGTGTGTGTGAATTTAGTTTAAAGTTTAACAATCACTGACTTGTAAAGACAATTAGATGTCTTTAAATGGTATATCAAAATCTAGTTTTTGAGAATGATCAACGAAGACAAAAAGTACTCACTCCTATAACCCATTCCCATGCTTACCCAAAAGGGGGAAAAAAGAGAGAGAAAAAAAGTAAAGATCCCTCTCACCCCCCCCCCCCCTCCTCCTCTACCACCCACTCCCCACCAAAAAGGAGAAAGTAAACAAAAACCACACTGCAGCAAGAACAACCAAAACTTAAAAACCAGAAAAACTCCACCCACCAACCCTAAACGAAGCAG
>CM031621.1:41303-43650 GCA_018398815.1 Conus ventricosus | reverse complement strand
GATCAATTTGACATTCACAGACTGGTTTCTTTTTTGTCAAAATGATTTCCACTCTAATATAAATTTATACATGCACTTTGCTTTCATTGCATTTATAAGTTTCTTTTGTCTCCTTTGGTGGTTCTTTTTCTTTTCCTTTTCGTTTCTCTTTTTTTTTTCTTTTTTTTTCTCTTCCTGTGTGAGCTGAAGAAATGTTAGTGCACACGTAAATTTTTACTATTGCGTGAACTCCACATGTTTATGTGCTCCATGCGCCTAAACATCAAACCAGTTTGAGTTTGAGTGAGTCTCTCTCTCTCTCTAGAGCTCCTCTCTCTCTCTCTCTCTCTCTCTCTCTCTCTCTCTCTCTCTCTCAATTCATGTTGTTTATAACCCGGACAACCACAAGGGGTCACAGTTCTAAGGCTGTATACACTCACACACACACACACACACACACACACACACACACACACACACACACACACACAATGAACATGTACATGCGCGTGCATACACACACACACACACACACACACACACACACACACACACACACACACACACACACACACACGCACACACATACATTTGTATGCAAAGTCATGCAAACACATACACAAAGGCACATACACATGTATTTAAACAGTACACACACGCACACATATGCATGCACATATGTGCACATTCACACACGCACACACACACACACACACACACACACACACACACACACAACACACACACTTTACACATACCACATGTATAACAGATGGTCCTGTCACTAGTGTCAGTGTCACTCAGTATTTGTTTTCCTCCCTCTCCCCATCCTTCTCTCCCACACACGCCTCTCACCATCACCAAGCACATAGTTAACCCAAACTCTCACTTTGTGCAAGAAGAAAAGGGAATAAAAAACACATCATTTACATCACACACACACGCATATATATCACTTGCTGGAACAAGCAGTTTGGAGTAGAATTAAAGGCTATACCCTGAGAAAAGATAGACTCTCCAAGAATAAGTATACTGATTCTCGTGGTTTGGATAACAAATCATACTTGAATCATACTGGCGTAATCAAATTCAGACAGATTAGTTCGCTATCTTACAGGATAAAACTTAATGCGTTCATTACAAAATACAGCAAAAATTTTTAGATGTTTATGTGGTGAACAATTTCAGCAAGCACATTTTTTTTGAATGTCAGAGGTTAAGACCAAACTTCCCGGGTTTTTCTAAAAATTGTATTAAAGGGGCTTTTTCGAAATGCTACTACTTTTTAATATTGCAAATTTTACTTCATAGCCCTGTAGCCTTTTTGTTATAGACAGTTGATTGTGTTTTTTGTTAATGCTTGAATTTTGTTAATGCTCATTTTATCTGACTTTTTTTTCCCCCCCTTATCAAAGAGACATAAACACACAATAGGGCCCCCATCCCCTCCTCTTCCTCCCTTTCCCTCCCCCCCCCGCTAATCCCACTATGGATAGACTTAATTGAAGACAACAACAAAAACCCCCACCCACCACAACCTCTAATATCTCTTTGCAAAATTCGGAAAAGACTTTAAACTGAATCTAACAAAAAATTTTAACACCTGCAGGAGAAGCAACCCCAAAATTTTCTCTGAATACAAGACATACAGTTTTTTCCCTCTTTTTTTTGGGTTTGGCTTTTCTCTTTTTTTTTTTTCTTTTTTGTTTTTGGACTTTAGTTTTACTTCCTGATTTTCCCCACATCAAAAATTTTTTTTTAAATTTTTAGCTCTTTTTTTGCGGGTTTTTTTCAAAAAATTGATACTTTTTTTTTTTTTTTTTTTCTTTTTTTAAATTTCTAAAAAAAAAAACACAAAACTGATGCTGAATGTTGGGAAAAATGGTGGAAGAAAAATGAAAATAATAAAAAATAAATATTCAGGATTCGCACACTCAGAGTCACCAACACAACAACACACACAAACACACACACCCACACACACACACACCACACACACACACACCCAAAACAAAAAAATTATAACCACCTGTGCGCCCGCGCGCACACACACACACACACACACACACACCCAAACACACACACACACACACACACACACACACACACACACACAACAAACTGACACAGATACTGTAAATTACGGTTTCCCCCGTACCCATGCTGCCCCTGCGCTCAAAATTTTCCCCCTTTTCCCCATCTCCTGCATTCCCCAGAACTGCCGTCCTTGCCGGGCGCACACCCAAACCCTCAGTTCTGGAAACGGGTGTACTTTCAGCACATGGAATCGCCCCCAGTCTTTACAGCTCCACTATTTCCTACCTCCCAAATTTCACTTCTTTCCCTTACTCCACCAATCATCTCCAGG